>JAXCGZ010008950.1:10000-17380 GCA_037179515.1 Halocaridina rubra
ATTTCCGCTAAGTAGGAACACCTTAAAAAAAAAATTTTTGTTTTTGTTTTTTTACACTTCTTCCAGGAGTACAAAGAGGATTACGATTAGAAAAGATCATCATCATCATTTTATATATATATATATATATATATATATATATATATATATATATATATATATATATATATATATATATATATATATATATATATATATATATATATATATATATATATATATATATATATATATATATATATATATATATGTCGTAGTGATTCTAATCACTTACATTACTTTTAATACCAGACAGGTGCAAGGTAAGAATGGACAAGTGGTGGTTCCTTTATCTTAATTTATTCTAGAGTACAATATATTCGAGGCGTCAATGCCCCCCACCCTATGACAATCAAAATCTATGATCTATTCGTGCCCCTGGTAAAGTTCTGACTAAACTCTGTCTGCCTCAGGGATTCTTGAAATACCCCATGGGCAGGCCGTGTCGTGAAATACAGTTCTGCCAATAGACTTCAGGTTCAAAGAGGAGTCCCTCTTCTTTGGGGAGGGGCTATTTCAGCAGGCCTATTAAACAGAAGAAGTTCTAAATTGCTGCAACTATTGGGGCCTCTTTCTCTCCAAGGCATGGACATACCAATGTAGGTCAAATGTTTACAACCATTGGGTGGTGTTTTCGAGGACCGAGGGCCCCTTGTATTTTAGGCCTCTTGGAGTGCATGGCACTGGAAATTAGTTCCGTTTGTCTAGCCATAAATCTTGGTTCCTCCAAGGGAAAGCAGGGTCTGGACCCAAAACCCAATAAAAGTGAGGGCATGTTACAGTTTCAGATTCTGGCTTCAGCAGGCTTTCATGTGACTTCAGCAAGACTTCAGTCATGCAACATATATATATATATATATATATATATATATATATATATATATATATATATATATATATATATATATATATATATATATATATTGGTATTTATTATCCTACTAGGAATCTACGGTAGTACCAAGCCAATTTTCACCAATTTCCCTTCTGAACCTAAATTTATCAAGCTTAAATCCATTACCCATTACGAGTTCTGGTTTGATCATGAATTTTTAAAACTTTATTAATTAACACCCTTGTAATGACCTGTCAGATGTGAAGGGATTATAAAAGATGTGTAATGAATATCCAGCTCTCTGCTGGGTTTTGATATACCTCTGCATTACTCTCATGATATCTATTCCAAAAATTCTCCTTAGATCTTATTATTATTATTATTATTATTATTATTATTTTTAACAATAATTATCCTTTGATGATGATTGTGGAGATTATTATTATTATTATTATTATTATTATTATTATCATCATTATTATTACGAATTTGTAATTAAACCATTAATTTTACAATAAATAATATAGTTTTGGTTGAATGAACAAGAGTTAATTAAAGATCTCTCTCTCTCTCTCTCTCTCTCTCTCTCTCTCATTACTACCTGGTCAGCACAGTCACAAACTTGCAACCTTCCCGGGAACGTTCAAGAGGCACTCTCCACCCACCGCAGTGTTCGTAACCTCCGCCTAATGGGTGCATTACTACAGACGGATGAAGAGGATGACATCCCATTCACAGAGGATGAACTACGACGTGCTCTTGCTAGGATTAAGGCTACTGCCCCTGGGGAGGATGGTCTTACATATCAAGTTCTCCATCTTCTTCAGAAAGTTCCTGGTAACCCCCTACTGCGCCTCTTCAATCTTTGCTTTTGCTTGGGGCATGTGCCCTCTGCCTGGACCAGAAGCACTATTATTCCTCTACCAAAACCTGGAACCGACAAATTTAGGCCTATCTCCCTCACCTCCTGCTTCAGCAAAGTGTTTGAACGCATCCTTCTTGCCCGGCTCATGCACCGTCTACAGGATAAACTCTCCCCCAGTCTTTATGGTTTCCTCCCACAACGGAGCACACATCACTGCCTCGCTGAACTCTACACCCGCCTGCTGGCTAGTACAGTGGTAACGCGCTGGCTTCGCATTCACGAGGTCGAAAGATCGGTCCCCGTCCAAGACCGAGAGTTTAAGCTGTTTACTGGCAGGAACTGCTGTGGGTGGACATCACAGTGGGGGGTTGGGGCTTGTCCTGGCTGACGAATACCCATTGTAAAATGGAAATAAAGTTTATTATTATTATTCTCCCACCAGTGTGGTCGCCTTCCTGGACCTCAAATCTGCCTTCGATATAGCCAACAAGGAAATTATTCTTGACCAGCTGGTGGACTTTGGAGTTCGGGGGAACATACTGAAATGGATACGGGGATATCTCTGCAACAGAACATCAAGCGTCCTTTTTAAAGGGTCGTATAGCTCCTATGAACGGTTTGAACTGGGTACTCCTCAGGGGGGTGACCTAAGTCCTTTTCTATTCAATATCCTTATGCATCGTCTACTCTCCCTCCTTCCTGTCATCCCCGGTACTACAGTTACCTGCTATGCGGACGACATATGCATCCACACGACCTCAACTCACGACCTTCAGCACATGCTCCATGACTTTTACGTGTCTGCTACCTCCTGTGGCCTTATTATCTCCCCAGAAAAAAGCAGGATTTTTACTTCACGCAACTGCAGAGCACTGCCCGCATTCGCCATGGGTGGTAATGTCATCCCTCACTGCACACAGTACACGTATTTAGGTGCACCTGTCCGGATCACCCCAGCTATACCTGCTCGTCAACGAATTCATCCCTTTGTGAAGAGCCTTCTTGACCGTCTGGAGCCCCGCTTTGCACCTGTCCAGTGGCTTGCCAACAATGCTGCAGGAGTCTCCATCCCAGTGGCGAGGACCCTCTACATCCTACTACTTCGGTCAGTGGTTGACTATCTGTCTCCTGCCTTGTGTCAACTTCCTAAACCAGCTCTCGAGCCACTTGAAAAGTTCCAGAATCGAGTCATGAGATTTATCTTGGGATGTTCTCTCTCTACCCGTATTGTGAGTATGCAGTTGGAGCTCAACTTACCCCCTCTTGTGGAGAGGATTTATGCCAATGTGTCCTATTTTACTGTTAAGTGTCTTCACTACCCCTTTCTTGCTCCGTACTTCTCTGCTGTCATGAGGACGTCCCTTGATCCAGACGCACCCAGGCTCCCACTTCGAGCAGGAGGTCATAACCTTATCAGGGTGGTGAGTGACATTCTCCGTGGCCTTGACATCGACCTGCCAGTGCAGGCGGCTGTCCCAGATTTACCACCCTGGCGTGTCCCCCTCCCCGCTGTCACATATACACCGACCTCGAAGGATGTCTATCCCCCCTTGCAGAGACAGTTAGCTCTGGAGACTATCGCTGATGTATCCACGTCTGTCCCTGCAGCACACCACGTCTATGTTGATGGTTCTGTGCAAGCAGATGGGAGGGCGGCATGTGCTGTGTTTTCCCCCAGCCTGTGCCGGCTGATTCATGGATTGGCCGTAGACTACCCACCTCGTCGAGCTCCACCTACTGTGAACTGAATGCCATCTTGGATGCCGTGACTCTCCTTGTTCGACGACGAGTGAATGGGGTAATAATTTGTGACTCCCAATCGGCCCTACAAGCCCTATCCTCGCCAAGACCTATCTGTGGCCGTGCTGTGGGAAATATACTATGTCGCCTCGCAGCCGCTCGGGATGCTTCTCTTGTTGTGTCATTTGTGTGGACTCCATCCCACATTGGGCTGACTGGCAACGACACAGCTGATCGTCTTGCCAAGGCGGCCTGTATGCTGGATGGGCATGCTGTGGACGCTGAGCCCTCCCTCCGATGCCTACGTAACATCATCTACTCAGCTGGGTTTGCCATGACGGTCCAGCGCAGGGACACGGAGAGGGCCAACAGTGTGTCCATACAGCACCATGATCACTTCCTTCACAGTCGCTACAAGTATCGCAGACGCGGGTTAATGGTGCGGAAAAACAATGTAGTTAGTGCTCGGCTCAGAATGGGGTATCGGCCTTTATGGCAGGTCTCCCAGACTCTAGATATGCCACAGTACACCTCCTGTACATTATGCGACCGAACTAATGCTAACACTCTTGACCACTATTGTCTTCAGTGCCCCGCAGTGAGAGATGTTTTACCACGAGGTCAGAACTTAATACAGATCTGCTCATTTTTACTTAATGATGACAACCTTGATGTTATTCTTGCTCGTTTTCCTCACTTTGGTGGCCATTAATTATATTGAATTATACATATATTTTCTGTATGTTGCTATATAATTCTGTTTGTGCATTCTGCGTTTCTCTGAGCTTTACTTTTGCATATAATGTACTCTGTGCTGCCATTCTGTGAGTTGTGTGTTAGTATGCAGCAATGTTTTATCAATATGTACACCTCCCTGTAAACCATGTTCAATTCTTGGTTTTATATCCATTTGAAGCATTATTTGTATGAACTCATGTAATGTCTGACGCCTTGGCGCAATAAATTAATAAAATAAAATAATAATAATCTCTCTCTCTCTCTCTCTCAGTCAACTAGGGAGGGGCACTGTACACGGTTATAAAAGTAAATAAACCAACAGATGTACAAACAATGATGAGCCCTTAATAATAATAATAATAATAATAATAATAATAATAATAATAATGACGATGATAAAAATCTCCACAATCATCAATCATCAAATGAAAATTATTGTTGCCAATAATAATAATAATAATAATAATAATAATAAATAATAATAATAATAATATCTAAGGAGAATTATTAGAATAGACATCATGAAAGTAATGCAGATGTATATTAAAACCCAGCAGAGGGCTGAAGATTCATTACACATCTTTTATAATCCCTTCACATCTGACAGGTCATTACACTCTCCATCTCGGTTTCTCTTCAACAGCCTGATAAAGGCTGTTTTATTTTATCATATTTTGGCCCATCTTGGTCTCAAAAAAAAAAAAAAAAAAAAAAAAAAAAAATATATATATATATATATATATATATATATATATATATATATATATATATATATATATATATATATATATATATATACAGTGTTACCCCGGATATTCGCGTTTCTTGGTTCGCGTTCTCACTCTATCGCGTTTTTTTTTTTATAAATTATTATTTTATTTTATGGGTATACGCAAAAAATCTTAAAATATTGAAAAAAAAAAACATTTTCAGTATTTTCATTTTTTTTTTAAATTTACGTTGCATGCTGTTATTTATAATGTAAAGGGTGTTTTTTTAACAGTGCAGGGAGGGTTTATACAGTACGTAAATGAAAAAATAATTGTAAATGAGTATGTATGTCACGTCATTATCACCTCATTCACCGTAATTTTATCTATCACTTTCATAAAAATTTACGTTGCTTGCTGTTATTTATAATGTAAAGGGTGTTTTTTTAACAGTGCAGGGAAGGTTTATACAGTGCATAAACGAAAAAATAATTGTAAATGAGTATGTATGTCACGTCTTTATCACATCATTCACCGTAATTTTATCTATCACTTTCATAAAAATTTACGTTGCTTGCTGTTATTTATAATGTAAAGGGTGTTTTTTTTAACAGTGCAGGGAGGGTTTATACAGTACGTAAACGAAAAAATAATTGTAAATGAGTATGTATGTCACGTCATTATCACCTCATTCACCGTAATTTTATCTATCACTTTCATAAAAATTTACGTTGCTTGCTGTTATTTATAATGTAAAGGGTGTTTTTTCAACAGTGCAGGGAGGGTTTATACAGTACGTAAACGAAAAAATAATTGCAAATGAGTATGTATGTCACATCATCATCACATTTACGGTAAGTTTTCATATCACTTTCATAAAAATTTACGTTGCTTGCTGTTATCTATAATGTTAAGGGTGTTTTTTTTAACAGTAGAGGGAGGGTTTATACAGTACGTAAACAAAAAATTAATTGTAAATGATATGTATGTCACGTCATTATCACCTCATTCACTGTAATTTTATCTATCACTTTCATAAAAATTTACGTTGCTTGCTGTTATTTATAATGTAAAGGGTGTTTTTTTAACAGTGCAGGGAGGGTTTATACAGTGTAAACGTAAAAATATATTAAAATATCTATGTACATATAGGCGGATCCTACTTCGCGGATTTCCTGGTTCGCGGCGGGTCCCGGAACCGAACTATCGTGATAAGTGAGGCAACGCTGTACAGTGTTCCCCCGGTTATTCGCGTTTCTTGGTTCGCGTTCTCACTGTATCGCAGTTTTTTTTGGATAAATTATTATTTTATTTTATGGGTATATGCAAAAATATTAAAATATTAAAAAAAATTCTCAGTATTTTCATTCTTTTTTTTATTGAAAAAAAATATTTCGTTATCTAATTGATAAAAAAAATTTATTTCCCAGCCTACGAATAATAAAACAGTAAAAAATAGTCAAAAACATAAATTTAGAAAGATAGATAGATAGATACGTTTATTGACCACCTCTTTTGAAAAGTACAGTATAATCTTTACAAAAGGAATATTTTGTCCAAATTACAATGAATAAATACAATAGATTTTGTACAATCATCAAATAAGTAAATGAATTTTAAATTAATATACATTGTACTAATAACTGAGTGATATACGTACATACAGTATAACTCACAGTATTGCATCATGCGAAATAGTGTTTGATAGCATACAATGTATTTGGGTCGCAGCTACGTGAGCTAGCATATATATTTATATTTCCAGTAGTTTCATGATTTTATTGATATAAAAACGTATTTATTAGCCTAAGAATAATAAAACAGGAAAAAAAAAAAAAATATATAAATACTAACAGTATTGCAACATGTAAAATACGATACCGCTATCAGCATTTCAGACAAAGACTCGTTCAGTCTAACTAATGTGTGCGCCGTTCACGTTGTGCTTATTAAACGTTTTGCTTGTGTTCGATAGCGTACAATGTATTGGGGTCGCAGCTACGTGAGCTAGCATATATATTTATATTTCCAGTAGTTTCATGATTTTATTGATAAAAAAAAGACGTATTTCTTAGCCTAAGAATAATAAAACAGTATAAAATAGTAAAAAACATAAATATTAACAGTATTGCAACATGTAAAATACGATACCGCTATCAGCTTTTCGGACAAAGGCTTCCACCATCTTCCATTGTCTCACCTCACTCGTGTGCGCCATTCACGTTGTGCTTATTATTATTAATATGTTTTGCTTGTGATTTTTTTACTCGCATATTTTAACCTTTGCAATGCCTCCCAAGCATCCTTCATCTTCTAAGGCTTCTTGTAGCGAGCCTAAGCGGCAAAGGAAAATGTTAACCTTTGTAGATAAAGTGAAACTCTTAGATATGTTGAAAGAAGGAAAAAAGTTTGTAGATGTCGGCCGCTATTTTACGTAAACGTAAAAATTATTG
>JAXCGZ010008951.1:0-17350 GCA_037179515.1 Halocaridina rubra
TCGCCTGCATAGCGCGAAATTAAAAAACTCATCTCTAAACAATGTCACAAAATTTCTTATTCTTCAAAAATAAAATGCCACACACGTATCGTAATGTTAATCCCTTCATCATAACAACATTAAAAAACAATCTGTCATTTATGTCTTTCTTTCGCTAAAACATTACTCCCGCGGAGAAAACAAACAAACAAAAAAGAAAGAACCTTGAAAACAGGCGCAATCTTAACACTCTATTTCTTACGCTTTAAGAAATTTATATAAAAATGATTTTACACGTACTTTAAAATATCAAGGATCAGTACAATTACTACAGATTTATAATAACGAGGTTGGGAGATCGAATGGTCACTTCCACATTCCTTTCTCGAAAATCACACGTGTTCTAAGTAAAACCTTAAAAGCAGATTCAAGTATATTACTCACTATAATTCTTACACTTAAGAAATTAATATACTGTAATAGTGATTTCACGTGCATTAAATTTGTCAATTAAAAAATCGATACATTCGCGTTCTTAAAATTCAATCTAAGCATTAATACAAATAAATGGAACGCACTTCCAACGAAATTTCTTTACATTACTCAAATTATAACAAAAACGGAGTTTATTACTGCTTATAGCTATTAGTACAAATTATCCATGTTAGTAATGGGTACAGAAATTCTACTTTTATCAACTTATTAGGCGCCACACCCCTCATAGGCGGGTTGGCTGAGTCAAAGCATAACTACAAGATAAAATGGCGGCGTCCACCGACCTCAATTTCTTTTACTAATTGTCCCATTACTCACTGGATACAGATCACAAGTACTTAGCTATTTTAAGGAGGTGGTCCTGAAAAACTTCATGGCAGAAGGCAAGGAAGGAGGGGGTTTTCCTTTCTGGGCGCTGGAGGTTCCCGTCCAATTCTCTATCTCTCGAGTAAAATCGACGAATCGCCATCTTCTTGGTCGGATCCGGCAACTTATACTTCTTGTAATGGGCATTTTCACTCAATGCCCCGGTCACACTTTGGCTCAGTGCGACGGTGACTTCCATGAATACTTTCGTTGATACTTTTACTGCTGGGGAGGGGCCTTGCCAATACGGAGGCGGGGGAGAGTGGCTGGATCTCATAATATGATACTGTAAGTGAAGGGGGAGCTCTGACTTTCTCGGTGTCACTCTCTCACTGCTGGTAAGCGTCTTGAAGTTTCTTCACTTGTACTTTTCTTCCATAGATGCTATATATTTTTTTCTTCTATTTTTTTCTTCTTTCTCTTCGGTAAAGTGTCGGCGTGGATTGATCCCGAGCTGTCCACCACTGACGTAGGGCTTTTATTATCCCATCTAATGACACCAATTTGTAAGATAGTATCCCACCGAGTGTCACCACTGACGTAGGGATTTTTACTTCCTACGTTATATAATTATAATTATGGTAGCGTGGTTGGTGAAAGACATCTTCTTTCTATATTTCTTTATTCTTATTTTAACATCTATGTACTCAGAGCTCCTATTACTACAGTTCCTGTCACGACTAATTCCTGAGTCCCACCCCAGAAAGGGGGAGGCTAACTCAGCTGTACTGTGTTAACTCTGCTGCTGGCAAGGCCCGGTCTCTAACTCAACTCACTGTGCCTGCCCTGGGTGGTTCTTGAAATACCCTAAGGGCAGGGCGTGTCTTGACATCCAGTCCTGCAAATCAACTCCAGGTTCGAAGTGGAGTCCCGCCTATAAGGGGAGGGGCTATTCCAACGAGCCTATTGCAAAGGAGTGGGTGGTAATCGCCTATTGCCATTGGGTATCTCCCCCGGGCATGTACTTCACATTTAGGACAAGTGTTTCTGTGTGGTATGGGGAATAAAGGACTGGTTTATATCTCTCACCCTCTTGAGATATTTGAACGCCAGATGCCGAGTCCCACGGGACCAGCTATATATCTTACCATAGGCCTCATCCTATTACACACTGGAGAGAGTGTTTAATGTTTCCTTTGACACCTAGCCAAAAGTCCTACGACAACCTGATATATTGTGATTATTCTGGGTTTGAAGCACAAGGCAGATAACCCTAGCCTGGGTGAGTTTTGGTTAGGTAAGATTAGATTAGGTTGGGCTAGCCTGTTCTTTGCTTCAATCCCACAAACAACACCTAAAATGACATCAGGTGCCAGTTCTGGGGCTGATCCTAAAACTTTAGTGGAGAACAGACCTACTCTAGTTCTGGTAGTAGATAGTTGCTTGCTACAACAACAGCAACAACAATTACTACAACTACTTTGTATTTATAATGATACTTATACATTCAACTTTATCTGTTACTTCAACTGCTGCTACAACTACTGCTAATACTACGACTATTAGTATTAGCATTCATTTTTTACATTTCATCATACTTGTACATTCAACTCTGTCTGTCTACTCATTCTACTTCTACTATTACTACTTTCCTACTATAACAACTACTATTGCTACTACTAGTACTATTACCACTACTACTGCTACTACTATTATATGTTTAAATTACATGACATCTATAGGTAATTTCGAAAAAAATTTCTGTATCTATCTATCTATCTATCTATCTATCTATCTATCTATCTATACATCTCTCTCTCTCTCTCTCTCTCTCTCTCTCTCTCTCTCTCTCTCTCTCTCTCTCTCTCTCTCTCTCTCTCTCTCTCTCTCTCTCTCTCTCTCTCTCTCTCTTTCCCTTAAGAAATGATGTTGCGGTATTGCCAGATCTGCCAGAACATCAGTGACAAGTACGAAAGTTAATGAACGGCTGACAGATCACACAAACAATTGTTGGCATCACTGTAAAAACACACACACACACATTGGCAGAGGAAAAACAGGCTCTTACCTATTTACAATCGTCAAAAGATAGGAGTTTACCTGCTTCCTTCTTGTGTTTACCATCTTTTAAACACACACATATACACACACTCACACAAAAGTCTGGTCCGAATGTCATCCCAATTATTAAAAACATCATTGGCTAGAAGAAATTTAAGTCTTTATTGCATTTACACTGATGGGTCTCACATATGCAGTACAGGAGGGTCTGTGTGCAGCATTATAGTTTATGAAAATGTTGAAGGTCAGCAAATATTTGACAAAGCATTGAGTAAGCCAAAGTGGTCATCAGTCACCGAGTGTGAAACTGTTGGACTAAAACTTGCTATTGAACATGTTCTCAGTGCTCGGAAAAATGCTATCATATTCTGTGACTCACAGAGTGCGCTTCTGTCGTTGAGATAATTGAAAAGCTCCTACAAAACTCACATGACTGCTATGCTAGGAATGAACGCATTCTATCTGAATGCCATTATGTTCATATTACAGTTTTCCCAACCTCACTAGTGGTTTTGTTTTCGCATTTAATTCAATGAGACTGGGAGTTGAATTAAATGCGAAAACGAAATCACGAGTGTGGTTGGGGAAACTGTAATATGAACATAGTGGCATTCAGATAGAATGCGTTCATTCCTAGTAAGCAGATATAAGCTGCAAGGTCTGTTTCCTTTTAAACCTTCTGTGGTGTAGTTGGTAGCGCCTTGGCTCAGTAATTATAAGTCCCAGGATCAAGTCCCGGTCGGGGCAAAAATGATTCATGTTTTCACATATGGTAATGTGCTTACTTGGTTTTATATATATATATATATATATATATATATATATATATATATATATATATATATATATATATATATATATATATATATATATATATATATATATATATATATATATATATATATATATATATATATATATATATATAGGTACATGTGCATGCATGTATATGCATATGTATATGTACCTACTTATTACTCTAACCTGCATAATGTTATTCTATATCTGCTACAAATTGTCTGCAGTGGGTCTGTGGTAAAGTGGAGATTTAACTTAAATGATAGCACTCAGCAAGGGTTATTGAAAATTATTGTTACAAATATTACTCTTAATCACTAATCACAGTGTGCTCTTATGTCATTAATACATGTAAACTATAATATATTACTCTTAATCAATAATCGCAGAGTGCTCTTCTGCCATTAATACATGTAAACTATAATATATTACTCTTAATTAATAATCGCAGAGTGTTCTTCTGCCAACAATCAATTGTTACACTATTTCATTCTTAATTACTTGCTATGATATTTAAAATGAAGCGCAAATTATATTGATATTTGATTTATACATGACCAAATATAGATTGTAATGTTTAACAACTGCAATATCACTGCGAGTGCTCATGTGCATGTCTCTATGTAAAGTTATTTGAATAAATAAAAAAAAACACTCACGCAAAACCACACACACACATACACACACACCTGAGTGCCCAATTGCCTAATGCAAATTAACTAATTGGGTCCATAGAACCCAGCTTTGTGTGCACGTATATGTATTCACGATTAAGTATATACTTATACACTATACACACACACACACACACACACACACACACACACACACAAACATACACACCTGACTGTGTGCGTATTTGTCTAATGCTAGTTAAATAATTGGGCCCATGGGAAGCAGCTTGGTATGAGTGTGTGTGTGTGTGTGGTGTGTGTGTGTGTGTGTGTGTGTGTGTGTGTGTGTGTGTGTGTGTGTGTGTGTGTGTGTGTGGATTCACCATTAGTTAAATGCATATGCATTAAGCAAACACACATACACATACACACAAATATATTCTTTTCTCATAGACACAATTATCTCTCTCTCTCTCTCTCTCTCTCTCTCTCTCTCTCTCTCTCTCTCTCTCTCTCTCTCTCTCTCTCTCGCACACACACACACACACACACATATGCGCGCGCGCGCAATTTGTCTCCTGAAATACATATAAATGGCCTAGTAAGGGCAACATATGCTTTCTTAGCAAATGTAAGGGTAGCCTTCAGGCACATGGACAAGGAAATGTTCAGAAATATTTATATAACCTACGTGAGGCCGAAACTTGAATATGCAACCCCCTTTTGGAATCCGCACTTGCAAAAGCACATAGCTAAGCTTGAAACAGTTCAAAGACATGCAACAAAACTGGTGCCAGAAATAGGTGATCTCAGTTATGATGAGAGGCTGAGGGAATTAGACTTACCATCACTCGAAGCTAGAAGATTGAGGGGGGATATGGTAACAGTCTTCAAATTCCTTCATGATTATGATAGAGTGGATAGGGATCGATATTTTGATATGGCTGGCTCTAGAACTAGAGGTCATAGCTTGAAGCTTCGTAAGAAAACTTCTTTGCAGGATATAATGAAGTACTTTTTCAGTGTAAGTGTAGTTGATAATTGGAATTGGCTAAGCGAGGAGTTTAGTTAATGCTATCTCAATCCATAGTTTTAAGGACAGGTATGATAAGTATCACTAAGTACAAAATGGAACCGATCAGGAGATAGGAAGATACAAAGCTTTGGGCTCTTTCCCGTAAGCACAATATGGTAATCACACACATATATACACTCAGCAATATGTACACATACATATCTACAGACGCACAGATACACTCACAAACACACATTCATATACATGTACACATAAACATACACACACACGCACGCACACACACACACAAGTATAATGCACACATACTCCAGTAATTCACTGCTTTCTTAATATCCTCTCCAACTCTTTTCTTTATCCACGCAAGAATTTGACTATTTCAATGGCTCTCCCAATTTTACTTTTGCATTATGAATAGCCTGAGCTCACCAACTCTCTCTCTCTTCAGCTTTTTTCTGGCATTAACAAAAGACTTTAAGGGCTAACAAATGCCATGAATAAAATGTTTTTTTTTTTTTTATTTTCTTTCCTCGTTCAGCAAATCAAGTAATTTTTTCTTAATTCCCTTTGGAAAATGAGATGTTGGAAATTTTATATTCTGTAGAGTTAATTATACGCTCGTAGTCTTATCACTCATTCTTTCTCTCTTACTTGGCATTATAGTCTTCTTCTTCTTCTTCTTCTTCTTCTTCTTCTTCTTCTTCTTCTTCTTCTTCTTCTTCTTCTTCTTCTTCTTCTTCTTCTTCTTCTTCTTCTTCTTCTTCTTCTTCTTCCTTTGTTGGAGATGAGTGTGTTCTATCGAAGTGAGTTGTTAAGCGCCCTCTGCCTCTCATACTTCAGTGATCGTTCTCTGCCTCTCACAGGGTCTGTGTGTAGAGTACAGTGCAGCCCCATTCTCAAAGCAAAAAGAAAAGAATAAAAAGAAAAGAGAAGAGAAGAGAAGAGAAGAGAAGAGAAGAGAAGAGAAGAGAAGAGAAGAGAAGAGAAGAGTATTAAAATTAGTCAAAACATGTAGATAACGCCTTATTATCACTGTATAAATAACTTTTAACAGAGAGTTAACGGGTCTCTAAATTATGTTGAAAATACGCAGTTTCCAATTTTGGAACTCTGTCCTCGCTTGTCAAAAACCACACAGGCATCAGCTCAAAGAGGCTCTAGCAGAGGTAGGCAAACATAAACCATAAACACAATTCTTAACCAAAATCCAATATCTCCCACGGAATAACAATTTCGCGTTTTCTCTGCACTGTTTGCGAAAGAAGACAGACTCCCCTCTCTCTTTAAGTATTGGGAGGCAAAATAACAACCTCATACTGTATTGATATTCAATACCAGCAGAGGATTACTGTATTTTATTCCTCGTAATACACAGATTTGGTTATACTGTTCTCCTCACAAGCGATTTTGGAAAAGTGATTTTTGGATTAGTATATATAGGATTTATTGCGGTTAGAGAAGGGTGCAGCCACACAGAAAGCGATTTAACTGAAGGGTCGAGGGTAGCGAGCTGATCACTAGGGTCAGAGGCAAGAACAAAATTAAGCTATGTGGTACGATTGGCAACCTCTCAGCAAGTCGCGTTCAGTGTGACCGTGCCCTTAGATCAGTGGTTCTCAACTTGGGGGCCATGGAGAGAGTTTTAGTGGACCATGGGGTTATTTCTTTTCAGATTGTTATCGGGTTCTTTAAAATTTCATAGTTCAGTCTTGAAATAAAATAAGGAAATTTTCTTCATATGCTTTTTGTTCTTCAACGTTATTTGTGGGGGGACGCCAGGGGAAATGGAAGAAGGGGCCACAAACATACAGAAAATTTCTGACTGGGAGAAAGGATCTGGAAAACGTTGAGAAGCACTGCCTTAGATGAATACAATTCCTAATGAAAGTAAATTTGGAAGTATTTCAAAACATTCCATTTCATTTAAGTCCATTCCTTTAGAAACTGAAAAAGATTCAAGATATTCAGGACAAAAGTGTGTTTAGGAATGCTTCAGGATGTGTTCTTAGTATTTACATTGTTCATTCAATTATAAAAACATACTTGTGTTGATGAAGTGTGATTCCTACCACTTGAAATTTAGTTTATCTTTCATGTTTACATTACTTTATTCATATTTTTAGGTTCGGTTAGGTTAGATAAGATTAGATTAGGTTAGCTTAAGTGTTATTTTTTTAATTTACTCAATTACATAACGATATTTTGCATTGACTCAATAAGGTAACGTTAGAATAGGTTAGGTTAGGTTCCTAATGACTTAACTTTTATCTTTATATTCTTTGGTAGATAGACAAAAACTCTGCACTTCTAAGTACATACATATACACATGCCTCATTCCCCTTGCAAGGGGGGTGGCCGAGCCAAGAAACGTGCATTCACCATGATCCACATACACACCTCAACCACTCCTCTCAGCTCCTTGGGGATAAAGGGTTGCTACGTCTCCCCCCTTTCCACCCTGCTTGGGTCACCCAAAAGATAGGCGGGCAAGGATATTCTACAATGAGGCCTGACAACCGCAGCTGGTTTACCCCCAGCGCTTCATCACATGACTGCTCCCCTCACACCCTTCCACCGCAGTTCACTGAGCTAGCAGGTGCGAGAAATCCCTTTGGGCCGCGTCTAAGTACATTTTGTTAATTAAAAGTAACACCAGGACAGGCAAATAAAATTGCCTTCATGAGGCCCGGGACATCAAGAGAGCATGAGATAAAAAAAAAACACCAGCTTAAGGACAAGGCAGAAATAAGAGAATGCTTTGGTAAGGATCCCACTACAGCAGACCTTTGTTGGTAGGAATTCCATTAGGCCTACATCAACATTGATATAATTATTTATACTGCTTCAAAGAAACGTCTAATTTTGTTCTTATTTCAGAAAAAGTACTCAAGGAATGGCGAAAAGAGAGTTCATATTCTCATTACTGCTTTAGATAACAATAATCCTGTTAAGGAAGGCCCAGGCAATAATGGAGGAAGATTGTGTATAGGTGATACGGGCCAAAGGGATTTCTCGCACCTGTTAGCTCAGTGATCTGTGATGGACTGGTGTGAGGGGAGTTACCATGTGATGAAGCGGTGGGAGTAAACCATCTGCGGCTGTCAGGTCACACTGTAGACTATCCTTGCATGCCTATCTTGTGGATAGTCATAGTCATAGATTGTCATAGTCATAGATTTTATTGCCAAATATTTAGTATACATACAGGAATAAATATGTACATTATATTCAGAGGCACTAGCCTGCTGAGCAAGAGCTCCTTGGCAGGAAGTTTAATATACATTTTACATAAATTAAAGTATGACGGCATGATCCATGCAGGGTGGGAGGGGGGGGGAATGTGGCAACCCTTTATCCCCAAGGAGCCAAGAGGATTGGTTGAGGTTTGTGTAGATTGCGGCGAATGTGTGTCTCTAGGCTCTGCCACTCCCCTCCCCTCTTGCAAGGGAGAATGAAGCTATGTATATAGATTTAATTAAAAAAAAAAACCTGAAGTACCTTTGGCCCTCTTGTTGCACATGAGAATTATCTCAGTCGCTTAAAGAGATTTAGATCCAGTACTACAATGTGTGATTTTTTTTTAACTGCCACAATAAATTAGATCCTCTCAACCCGTTCAGGCTATTAAATAAATATTCAAGAGTCCTCTAAGAAAATATGATAAAATTTAAGAGAGATTCTTGCTATAGAGAGAGCCATTTCATTTAGTTTTCAAAGTAGGGGCCAGGTACATCACACAAGGCGATTTTTAAATTCGGTTGATAAAACTTATATTCTCTTCAAAGCTTTTAGGGCCATTGTGGAGACATACATAAGCTTGCACATATAGACATATGTGTAATAATTGACTACTATGTGAAAACAAAGTCAAGCAGTATTCTGAAGTTACAAAAGTCAGTCTTCCGGAATGTATTTAGAAAAAGAATATTAATTTCATTTAAAAAGCTCTTCCGGTCATCATGGAAACACGTTTTAGGCCAGAGGCACTTAAAATAATAACAAAAACAGGCAAGTTACATATGAGGCAGCTAGTGCTACACTGGGATAAGTGCCAAAAACTTCAAAGTACCAGAATACGTGTTTAAAGTTTCGCAAGCTTTAAAACTCTATTTCGTTTGCCGATCATGTTAATTTGATTATTTTTTTCCTTTTTTCATGTAACATCAATTGAGCGGGTACTTGTCTATCAAAGCTTTGAATTTGCGAACTTCAAAGACGTTTTCTGGCATTTCTTTATTTTGGCACTCTGCCCATTTTAATACTAGGTGCCATTCAGTGTTTAGAAAAATAGACTCCTGGCACTTCGCATAACACAATTTTTTGACGAATCTAAAAGATGTGAGACATATTTGAACATTCAAATTGTAATTAAATTACTGTCTTCGTTTCCATAAAATGGACCCTTAAAGATATTAATTCCCTTGATAGCTGTCTAAAGGGTGGTTTACACGGTCAAACGGTTCGTCGAACGCGGTTCGACAGACAAGTGTTTGAAGTGATGTTCGAACGTGTGAACGGGGTATTTGGTCGTCGAACACGTTTGTCGAACGTGTTCGACAACCAAATACCCCGTTCACACGTTCGAACATCACTTCAAACACTTGTCTGTCGAACCGCGTTCGACGAACCGTTTGACCGAGTAAACCCCCCATAAGCTATTATGGAAACCGCTTAATGGCATGCAAAGACACGCACAACGTTGTAAAATAAACCAGTTAAATATGAATATCAAATCATTAGTTTTCAGAGAAGAGGCTCCGGCATAATAGACAGTATTTAGAATACACTTCACACCCTTCATATATCGTTAAATATTCTGAAAGTGGATTATATGTATTGACACAATATTCTTTAAGCTGAAAGACCTTTCATGTGTAAAGCCTTTACTATTTATTTTTTTTTTCTTTTTCTTTTAGTTTTCATAAGATCATTCACTTTTTAATGCATCCCAAGATATATGTGATCATGGCAGTCAATAACCTTATCTGAAAATGATTTTGAAAAATGAATATTTTCATTTGATTCTCATCGAAATATCATGAGGGGGGGGGGAAATAAGGCGGGAGGGGTGGGGGAGGGATTGAATAAATATATGTTCCCCGAATAGAATATAGTTGTTAACAACACAATAGTACCTGGAAATAAATGTTGAATACGTAAAAAAACACTGAATAAAGCACATAATTAAAAAAAAAGCAACTTCTGATTCGTCGTAATTGATTTGTGACCTTTTGTTTATGAGTGTGACGCCAGGACGTGCAAAAAAAAACAATTGCCCTCATGGGCATGGGAAAAAAAAGTAGCAGCTTATGGAGAAGGCAGATATAAGAGCATACTCAATATCTTAAACCCTTCAAAATGCTCTACTAAATTCCTTCCCTTTAAAGTTCAGTATTGTATATTACGAAAACAACTTAAAAAATACACTTGAAGCACACAACAGAGTCACGTTACATAGGATTATCGCATCAATTAGTTTACAGAGAAAGGATCCAGGAATTACAGACTGTATTAAAATATAAACAGGTATTTCAGACTGTATTAACATATAAACAGGCATTAAGCCCATTAAATTTCTCTAAGCTCAAAAGTATATTATGAAAACAGCTTAATTAAACCAGTGGTTCTCATCCTTTTTCACTCCCTGTTCCCCTTAAGGGATTTGACACATGCTCATGGACCCCCTTTTCATTTTCTCCCCCGTTCCCCCCGCAAAAAAAAAAAAAAAAAAAAAAAAAAAACGCTGAAAAATAAGACACACATGAAATAAATGCATTTATTTTATTTTATTTTAAGCCTTGTGAAATCTTAAATAACCCGTCAAGAATAACGCAAAATAACGCCGTGGTCCCCTTAAGGGGACCACGGCATTATTTTTGCGTTATTCTTGACGGGTTATTTAAGATTTCACAAGGCTTAAAATAAAATAAAACAAATGCATTTGTTTCATGTGTGTCTTATTTTTCAGCGTATTTTATTTTTTTTTTTTGCGGGGGAACGGGGGAGAAAATGAAAAGGGGGTCCATGAGCATGTGTCAAATTCCTTAAGGGGAATAAGGAGTGAAAAAAAAAGCAAAATAACGCCGTGACCCCCTTAAATTCTTTTCACGACCTCCAGGAAGAGAACCAGTAGCTTAAACGAATGCAAGCAAGTAAGCAAAGATTTACCAACACAGTTGAGATATATATAAAAAACATTCATTTAATCCAGTTCTATAACCAGGATATACGTTTAAAGTCTGTTTGGAATTATCAGGCTTACAAAACAATTAAGGGGGGTTTACACGGTCAAACGGTTCGTCGAACGCGGTTCGACAACCAAGTGTTTGAAGTGATGTTCGAACGTATGAACGGGGTATTTGGTTGTCGAACACGGAACGTGTTCGACAACCAAATACCCCGTTCACACGTTCGAACATCACTTCAAACACTTGTCTGTCAAACCGCGTTCGACGAACCGTTTGACCGTATAAACCCCCCTTTATACAACATCATTAACTTGCTTCATTGGACATGTTTCAGCCTACGTTTTGAAACTGAGGTCTTGTAACCTGTAAATAAAACTAACAAACTAAGTTCGAACAAGCGACATGGTACAATTGTGTTTCAACTGACAGTATTATTCCTCGTTTTATATGTCACTATTAATTCCCCATTTTGGGGATGGAAACAGGTAATGCGGCTGGGTAAATACGGCTGGATACCTTTCCTAATGCCCCACTGGGGTCTCGATCACGGGTCTGTCATTCCGGAGACCAGCACTTTGACCACTCGGCTACCGTGGTCCCAAGTGTACAAACTTAAGAGGGGTTTACACGGTCAAACGGTTCGTCGAACGCGGTTCGACAGACAAGTGTTTGAAGTGATGTTCGAACGTGTGAACGGGGTATCTGGTTGTCGAACATGGAACGTGTTCGAAAACCAAATACCCCATTCACACGCTCGAACATAACTTCAAACACTTGTCTGTCGAACCGCGTTCGACGAACCGTTTGACCGTGTAAACCCCCCTTTAACTTAGAAAGATATACTATTTAGTTAGAAAATGATTTAGGTACGAATCTTCCTACTTTTATTTTCTCATGATATATTATTAGATATTAAAAGGACTAACTAACAGCAACGAAAGCACAAACAAAATAAGTCATCAAACAGGAAACAATTAAAAGATTATTGAAGTAGAAGCGAAAAATTCCTAGCAAATTACGGGAATCGTCCTTTGGTTACGAAACTGCTTGGGTATGTCTGCAGAATGGAAACGAACCAGTGACTAAAAAGACGACCTAATGATGATATATGTAACAATGAAAGCTACATAGATAAAATAATGCATACAGGAGACTTAATCTAACCAGAAAAATGACAAAAATAACATTAAGAGTTATATAAATAATAAAAATAATGAGATATATTAAAGTACGAGAGAATATATATGACAAAACACAAAAATCGTCCTTTGGTTACGAAACGGTTTGGGTACGTTTTTTGACACAAAATGAAACAAATACTAAAAAGATGAGAGTCATTAACCAACACGAATACAAAGACAACAATATGAGTTATGACAATGGGCCAAAAAAAAAAAAGATATATTAAAAAAATATATTGAAAACAACGATGTTTGGTAATGATTTAGGTACATCTGAAGACAAAATGTTTCATATACCAAAGAGAAAATCTTAATTGAGAAACTATGCTATGAAAAAAAAAATTATATATATATATATATATATATATATATATATATATATATATATATATATATATATATATATATATATATATATATATACAGAAACCAGTAATGAAATATATTCAATTAGTAGCAAAAATTTCATTGAAACGACTCCATTCCCTCTTAAGACACAAATGGAATCCATATCAGGATCTTCATTATGCAACAAGAAACAAAGACAACAATGAAAGGTATGCAAAGAAACTTAAACTGGATGTATTTGTTTATATCAAATGATGATGGTGATGATGATTCGGTTTTACGTCACAGGATCGCCTTTTTTGTTCAGAAAGGAATAGGACGGTAGCCTCCTTTCGATGGACTTTTGGCTTTGGCAGAGTATGACCGTTATCATGAGTGAATGCCCTTTCTAAACTTTGACCTTGGTTGATCTCTAACCGACGACCTGGCGAATTAAAGTCGCGTGACCTACCACCCGGCCACGGCGGCCATATTTAGGACGACAGTCGTCCCTCGGGAAACAAAACAATTCAGGATCATCTCAAGATACTGAAGGAAATATATTAAAAAAATAATGATAATAAATTAAGCAATTAAAGAGACAAAAACACCAAATGAAGGGAATAAAAATTGATTAAATAATGAGAAACAATCAAGAAAAAAATATAACTGAAAATATAATTATCTCTGGTTACAAAATGGTTTATTTCACTTCCATGACACAAAATGACTCAAATAACAAAAAGATATAAATTTAGCAAGAAGAAGACGAAAACCAACAATGAGGAATCTAAAAATGGACCAAAATCAAAACATCACAGGATTACTACAATCGTCCCTATTGTAGTTAAACTGTGTGGATGTGTCCCAAGATACAGAACGACCTAAATATCAAGAAAAAGACTAAAATTAATCAACGAGAAATACAAACACAACAATGAGTGGCATAAAATGGGACAAAATAATGACATAAACTCAAACAGAAATGAACATGTGAGTCACAACATGATGGTCCCTATGGTTACGAAACGGTTCGGATGCGACTCACTATACAGGACGACTCAAATATCAAGAAGATTTCAATTAAGCGAAGAAAATGACAAAAACGACGATGAAGGATATAAAAAGGGACGAAATAATGATATAAACTCAAATAGAAATGAAAATATGATTCAAAACATGATCTCGTCCCTTTGGTAACGAAACGGTTAGGAAGCGACTAAAGATACAAAACGTCCCGAATATCAAGATGATTTCAATTAAGCAACGTGAAATACAAACACAACAATGAGTGACATAAAAAGGGACAAAATAATGAGATAAACTTAAATAGAGGCGAAAATATAACAAAACATGATCTCGTCCCTTTGGTTACGAAACGGTTAGGATGCGACTCAAGATACAAAACGACTCAAATATCAAGAAGATTTCAATTAAGCAACGTGAAGACAAAAACAACAATGAGGGCTATAAAAAGGGGACTTAAACAATGGAAAGATGGAGGAACATTAGACTCCCAGAATCAGAGAAAGATCTAGTGAAAATACCTCGACTGGATTTAAAAGATAAATTGTGAAGTCACCTTCACCAAAGTGAAAAACGATATCACACAAAGAAAAGGGGATTCGCTCTTAGTGAGGCTAAGCTGAATACACAAGATGCAGTTGAGTGAAAATAAATATGAGTGTGTAAAACATACCTACCTACATACATACATACATACATACATACAAAGGAGAGCACAGAAGACAGGAAATTGAATGAGTAAACAAAAATAAATGAGACAGAGCACAAATAATACTTAGATTAGAAGACATGTGAGAGAGAGAGAGAGAGAGAGAGATAGGGATGAGACAGAAATCTGACGGATTATTTTGAGAGAGAGAGAGAGAGAGAGAGAGAGAGAGAGAGAGAGAGAGAGAGAGGAGAGAGAGAGAGAGAGAGAGAGAGAGAGAGAGAGAGAGAGAGAGAGAGAGAGAGAGAGAGAGAGAGAGAGAGAGAGAGAGAGAGAGGAGAGGAGAGAGAGGGAGAGAGGAGAGAGAGAGGCGAGAGAGAGAGAGAGGAGAGAGAGGAACACAAAAAACACATATTAGAACAGCCGGAATTAATAGCAAAAACAGAGATAAGAGATAAAATAAAAGACAGAAATAAGATAGACAGTACACATCAGCATACAGTAAGATGTAAGAGAGAAGACAGAAGACAAAAGCTAAAGAGATTACAATACAGCAAGAAGTGAAAGAAGAGATAGAAACGAGACCGAAATAAGAGACAGAAGAGGAAACACAAGTACGGTAGGCGTTTGTCTTGAAAAGAATCATTTATACAAAGAAGTGAGAAGAGAAAAAAGTGATAGAAAAGAGACAGAAAAAAGAGACAGAAGAAAAACAAAAATACTGTAGGCGTTTGGTTAGAAAAGAGTAATTTATGCTTAGATCTAAGAAGTGAAAGAAGAGAGAGAAACGAGACAGAAATATGAGAAAAAAAAACAGAACTATTGTAGGCGCTTGGCTTGAAAAGAGTAAATTATACTAAGAAGTAAGAAGTGAAAGAAGTGATAGAAAGGAGACAGATAGAAGACACAGAAGAAAAAACAGAAATACGGTAGGCGTTTGGCTTGAAAAAGGTAATTTATACTAAAAAGAAGTGAAAGAAGTGATAGAAAAAAAAAAACAGAAATAAGAGACAGAAGAGAAAATTGAAACACGGTAGACATTTGGCCTTAAGAATGACATAATTAAAAGAAAGCATTGAAAAATGTAATAGAAACCAGACAGAACTAAGAGACAGAAGAAAAACCAGAAATGCGGTAGACGTTTGGGCTTAAGAAGTAAGAAGTCAAAGAAGTGATAGAAGCGATAGAAAAGACAGAAATATGAGACAGAATAGAAAATAGAAACACGTACGACATTTGGCCATAAGAATGACTTATAATTATAAGTAAGAAGTGAGAGAAGTGAGTGAAGAGACAGAAATATTAGAAGGAAGAAATTAAAACACGGTAGATATTTGACCTCAAGAATGACTTATAATTAGAAGTAAAAAGTGAAAGAAGTGATAGAAAAGATAAAAAAAATAAGAGACAGAAGACAAATTTAAAACACAGTAGACATATGGCCTTAAGAATGACTTATGATTAGAAGTAAGAAGTGAAAGAAGTGATAGAAAAGAGACAGAAATAAGAGACAAAATAGAAACACGGCAGCCATTTGGCCTTAAGAATGACTTATACATTGGCTTAAAAAGCCATTTTATATAAACATGTTATATTTAACCCTCTCAATTCCAAGTAAAATCTCTTAATCCCGAAGGCGCAGACAGAAGCTTGATGCTAAACACTCCGAGATTATATTTAATAATAAAGATATAAAAAAGATATAGAGATATAATATCATCTTCAATAATAAGGATAGCCAAGAGGTATAAAGATACGATTATTTTCCATAATAAAGATATACAAAAGATATAGATATAATATCATCTTTAATAATAGGGATAGCCAAGAGGATTGAAGATAAGATTATTTTCAACAATAATGATATACAAGAGATATGAAGCGATATCATAATTTTCAATTATGAAGATACACAAAAGATATAAAGATGTAAGATTATCTTCTATAATAAAGATATATAAGATATATAAAGACATAAAATAATCTTCAGTAATATGTACAAGAAATCTAAAGATGTGAAATTATACAAAAGTAAAAGATATATATATATATATATATATATATATATATATATATATATATATATATATATATATATATATATATATATATATATATATATATATATATATATATATATATATATATATATATAGTAAAGATATACGATTCAAGATTCTTAAACGTGCAAAATGTAGTGTGCATAGTGTATCTTCTGATGGTGAAGATACAAAGATTGTCTTTAATATTTCCTATAAGTTAAGAATAAGATACCCGATACCTAAATAAAAATATTATGAAACTTAGCTAAATACCTCTAAGAATAGAAAAATAAATAAAAACATATTTAAACAAACAAATATATAAATAAATATAATCATAAAAAAACATTCACATAATAATACATAAAAATTCAATCTCTAACAAGCAAAAAATATAAACTTAGCCAGACACAAAATAAATGAAAAAATAAACTTTTATCTTACAAAGGAGGAGAGTTGGACGACCGAAATAAACAAACAATAGAATATTGTTTAAAGTACCACTTCATCATGGGTGGGGGGAAGTGGGATGGGTCGAGAACAAGCGCTCTTAATGACACAATGTAACATTTTGAAAAGATCTCTTATCGATTGGCAACAAATAATCAATACAGAAAATCAGATATTCAGCAGAATCAGTGTTGCCAACG
>JAXCGZ010008952.1:0-12500 GCA_037179515.1 Halocaridina rubra
TCGTGGTAAAACATCTCGCACTGTGGGGCACTGAAGACAATAGTGGTCAAGAGTGTTAGCATTAGGATGGTCGCATAGTTTACAGGAGGTGTACTGTGGCATATCTAGAGTCTGGGAGACCTGCCATAAAGGCCGATACCCCATTCTGAGCCGAGCACTAACTACATTGTTTTTCCGCACCATTAACCCGCGTCTGCGATACTTGTAGCGACTGTGAAGAAAGTGATCATGGTGCTGTATGGACACACTGTTGGCCCTCTCCGTGTCCCTGCGCTGGACCGTCATGGCAAACCCAGCTGAGTAGATGATGTTACGTAGGCATCGGAGGGAGGGCTCAGCGTCCACAGCATGCCCATCCAGCATACAGGCCGCCTTGGCAAGACGATCCGCTGTGTCGTTGCCAGTCAGCCCAATGTGGGATGGAGTCCAAACAAATGACACAACAAGAGAAGCATCCCGAGCGGCCGCGAGGCGACATAGTATATCTCCCACAGCACGACCACAGATAGGTCTTGGCGAGGATAGGGCTTGTAGGGCCGATTGGGAGTCACAAATTATTACCCCATTCACTCGTCGTCGAACAAAGAGAGTCACGGCATCCAAGATGGCATTCAGTTCACAGTAGGTGGAGCTCGACGAGGTGGGTAGTCTACGGCCAATCCATGAATCAGCCGGCACAGGCGGCTCCATGGTGGGGGAAAACACAGCACATGCCGCCCTCCCATCTGCTTGCACAGAACCATCAACATAGACGTGGTGCGCTGCAGGGACAGACGTGGATACATCAGCGATAGTCTCCAGAGCTAACT
The DNA here is from genome assembly GCA_037179515.1 of Halocaridina rubra. Lineage (NCBI taxonomy): Eukaryota > Metazoa > Arthropoda > Malacostraca > Decapoda > Atyidae > Halocaridina > Halocaridina rubra. The sequence continues at coordinate 810 of JAXCGZ010008952.1, forward strand.
GTCTCTGCAAGGGGGGATAGACATCCTTCGAGGTCGGTGTATATGTGACAGCGGGGAGGGGGACACGCCAGGGTGGTAAATCTGGGACAGCCGCCTGCACTGGCAGGTCGATGTCAAGGCCACGGAGAATGTCACTCACCACCCTGATAAGGTTATGACCTCCTGCTCGAAGTGGGACCCTGGGTGCGTCTGGATCCAGGGATGTCCTCATGACAGCAGAGAAGTACGGAGCAAGAAAGGGGTAGTGAAGACACTTAACAGTAAAATAGGACACATTGGCATAAATCCTCTCCACAAGAGGGGGCAAGTTGAGCTCCAACTGCTATTGTGTAATTTAGTATTGTCGCAGTTATTGTGGAAATAGAGTAAAGATCCATTATATGTATCAGTTACTCCACAGCCATCGGGTTGGACACAGACCTGGTTGGATTTGAAGGATTAATAAAGCTGGATGCTTTTTCCAACGCCCCGCGTCGGGTATCGAACCCACGATGTCATGCTCGTCACTTCCCGACTTGCGCGTTTTATCTCTTAGCCACTGAGGCCCCCGATTGTGCAGAAAGTATAATGCCCTCCTATTCCCTACACGTCGTAAAAGGTGACGAACAGTGATAAGGGAGTAATTGGTACTCCTTTCCACTCTTGTGCACGTAATAAGCTGTTAGAGTTGAAGATGACCAGGGTTTAATGAAGCACAATTTTTTTTTATTTTACAGTTGTTAACTACTGCAGCTGGTCTGTTTGTTACACATGTGACCATCCTGGTAATATTTGTAGGATATGTTATCATGTATTGTCGAATTTTTTTTAGCCATAATGATTGCATGATTATTGTTTTAAGACAAACAGTTGGAACTGGATAGGGAATGCTCTCTCTCTCTCTCTCTCTCTCTCTCTCTCTCTCTCTCTCTCTCTCTCTCTCTCTCTCTCTCTCTCTCTCTCTCTCTCTCTCTCTCTCTCTCTCTCTCTCTCTCTCTCTCTCTCTCTCTCTCTCTCTCTCTCTCTCTCTCTCTCTCTCTCTCTCTCTCTCTCTCTCTCTATCAATCAATTCCTAGTGTGTTTTAAATGATATTGTTCATCATATTTAAATTCTACTGTTAATTTTTTTCCTGGTTTCTTAAAAAACGCACCCACATCTGTATATAATTCTTTGTTGCTATTACTACTACAACTACTACTACTACTACTACTACTACTACTAATGATAATAATAATAATAATAATAATAATGATAATAATAATAATATTAATAATAATAATAATAATAATAATAATAATAATAAAAATAATAATAATAATAATCATAATAATAATAATAATAATAATAATAATAATAATGAAAATAATAATAATAATAATAATAATAATAATAATAATAATAATAATAATAATAATAATAATAATAATAATATTAACAATAGTAATAATGATAATAATTATTATTATTATTATTTTTATTATTATTATTATTATTATTATTATTATTATTATTATTATTATTATTATTATTATTATTATTTTCTAGTCACATAACTCAATGCTTTAATGGAAATGAATCTGATATTCATCGAAATATCGGTATACTGAAAATATTGGGAGAGAGAGAGAGAGAGAGAGAGAGAGAGAGAGAGAGAGAGAGAGAGAGAGAGAGAGAGAGAGAGAGAGAGAGAGAGAGAGAGAGAAAGAGAGAGAGAGAGAGAGAGAGAAGAATGTTGAATGATTTTAGAGTGAAATTGTCGGGTGGGCGGAAGTCATGTGGAATTTTCTTTTATGTGGTTGCAATGCTATCTCCTGACCCCAATGCAACATGCAACCACTGAACAGTAATATTTTTTTTTTTTGCTCTTTATATACAAAGGCCACAATGCCCCTTGTATAGGGGATGGCCGACTCAAAGCACGGCATACACTGCTCTTAGGAGTAAGAATCGAAAAGGGGGGGGAGGGAATCTTGATCCCTTGGTACTGCCTCATTTTATGTATTTTTACGATATTTAGGCACTCGTCACTTTTTTTAGTGCTTGTAACCACTCAGTCACTGATGACGTTATAACTTAAACCATGCACACATATGAGCTTCGAATTCACTGAAAAAAATCAACACATACTGATAGAAAGTAAAAAATAAATATGTAAGTAAAAATAATATAACTCACAAAAGAATCATTAAATAAAATGCAAAAATCCTAACGCTCTGCATAACGCATGAATGGCAACAATGGAATATAAAAGAAATATATTACTATTCCGTTTATTATTAGTATTTTTTTATTTTATAAATATATTCCTCTTGTCTAAGCGGAAATATTAGGTCAGTCAAATGTTGAAAGTGAGCAATAAATTTATTATTATTACGTAAGTAATGTTGTGTAAGTATTTTCACTTCGGGGTCTAACTTCTCTTTCGAGTTTTAAAACATTATTATTATTATTATTATTATTATTATTATTATTATTATTATTATTATTATTATTATTATTATTATTATTATTATTATTATTAATATTATTATTATTATTATTATTATTATTATTATTATTATTATTATTATTATTATTAATATTATTATTATTATTATTATTATTATTATTATTATTATTATTATTATTATTATTATTTTTATTTTTATTTAATTTAATTTTTTTCATCTTGATAAAATAGTCATATGCATATAATAAATGATAATAGTTATTGTTGTCATTAGCAAAATCAAAACTTATTATGAATATCAACAATATTTATTATCATTAAATTTTTTTGCATTGAGTGAGTAAATATATCAGTAACAATTTCCTTTTTTTTTTTTTTTTAAAGATAAGCTGCAATTACAGCAAGACTTCATCATATGCTTCCCTCCCATCTTCATTTCCTATTCCAATTGTATTTTTGAAAAGGGGAAAAATAGAAAAATAAGATAAGTTGGAATTGTAGCCCATCCTCCTCCCTATCCCTTTTAGTCGCTCTAAAGACATGCAGGGATCACGGATGCCGCAATTCCCTCCCTCCATGGATAAAATATTTCCATATACAAAGGCCACATCCCCCCCCCATATATCTTCGAGACTTTGTGGGAGAAAAATATGAATGATGGAGCTTTTGCCCCCCCCCCTCCTGGCTCCGCCTCATTTAGTCAATATTTACTACTACGGCTCACACGGATGCGGTATTTTTCTCCAGCTTATGGAGCATGAAAGAAGAGAGTGCTAGAGAATGACATATGGGAGGCAGTGGACGCTAACCTCCTCACCATAAAGTTAATAAATTAATCAATATATGCACACTATAAATAAATAAATAATTAAAATAAGTGATAATTAATGAATATTGTATTTATTGTTTTTGCCTTGGATAGGAAAAGTTGACAGTAGAATACAATTCACTTTTTGCAATCTGTGTAACGGGATTGTCCAGGTTAATGCGTTTATTTTGCAGTCTTCTGCAAAAAAATGAAAAATTGAACTACATTTTGATATGAATCTCTAATTATTCATTCATTTTATTTTGTCTTTTCATGTTAATTTTTTTTTTTACATTTCATAAATATATTATGTAGTTTTGTTTTTTGCTGCTTTTGTCTGCTTTGAAAATTGTGTCTTGAATTTTTATTTTTCTACCTTGATTATGTGATTTCTGTTTTGAATATTTTTTTGTTTTGTTTGATTGCTTATTTTATTAGTTTGAAGTTTTTTACTATTAATACATTTGCTTTGTTTCCTATTGTGAACACTTTTTCATCTTGATTTAAGAACTTATTAATGTTCTTCAGTTTTTTATCTTGTTTTTCTGTTTCGTGAGACAAATGCAGCATGGGAGTATATTTAGTTTCCTTTTCCGCTTTGCGAGAAGATCCAAATATAGAGCACAAAATGGGTGTTGTTTGTAGACTCAAGAATATTTTCAGCCACCGAGTAAGAGTTGAGCATAAGATGAATGTCGCTGGGCGGCTTCCTGCAAAGAAAATTGAAAGTCAATTAGAGAAGGACTTTAGAAATACTCTTATATATATATATATATATATATATATATATATATATATATATATATATATATATATATATATATATATATATATATATATATATATATATATGTGTGTGTGTGTGTGTGTGTGTGTGTGTGTGTGTGTGTGTGTGTGTGTGTGATTACCTAATTGTGATTACCTAATTGTGTTTACGAGAAAGAGCCCAAAGCTCGTAGCTTCCCGTCTCCTCATCGGTTCCATTTTAGACTTAGTGATACTTATCATACCTGTCCTTAAAACTATGGATTGAGATAGCATTAACTACCTCCTCGCTTGGCCAATTCCAATTATCAACTACTCTTACACTGAAAAAGTATTTCCTTACATCCTGCAAAGAAGTTTTCTTACGAAGCTTCAAACTATGACCTCTAGTTCTAGAGCCAGCCATATCAAAATATCGATCCTCTGTGTGTGTGATTACCTAATTGTGATTACCTAATTGTGTTTACGGGAAAGAGCCCAAAGCTCGTATCTTCCCGTCTCCTGATCGGTTCCATTTTAGACTTAGTGATACTTATTATACCTGTCCTTAAAACTATGGATTGAGATAGCATTAACTACCTCCTCGCTTAGCCAATTCCAATTATCAACTACTCTTACACTGAAAAAGTATTTCCTTACATCCTTCGAAGAAGTTTTCTTATGAAGCTTCAAACTATGACCTCTAGTTCTAGAGCCAGCCATATCAAAATATCGATCCCTATCCACTCTATCATAACCATGAAGGAATTTAAAGACTGTCCCCATATCCCCCCTCACTCTCCTAGCTTCGAGTGATGGTAAGTCTAATTCCCTCAGCCTCTCATCATAACTGAGATTGCGTATTTCTGGCACCAGTTTCGTGGCATGTCTCTGAACTTTTTCAAGCTTAGCTATGTGTTTTTTCAAGTGCGGATTCCAAAAGGGGGCTGCATATTCGAGTTTTGGCCTCACATAGGTTACATAAATATTTCTGAACATTTCCTTGTCCATGTGCCTGAAGGCTACCCTTACATGTGTGATTACCTAAATGTGATTACCTAATTGTGTTTACGGGAAAGAGCCCAAAGCTCGAATCTTCCCGTCTCCTGATCGGTTCCATTTTAGACTTAGTGATACTTATTATACCTGTCCTTAAAACTATGGATTGAGATAGCATTAACTACCTCCTCGCTTAGCCAATTCCAATTATCAACTACTCTTACACTGAAAAAGTATTTCCTTACATCCTGCAAAGAAGTTTTCTTACGAAGCTTCAAACTATGACCTCTAGTTCTAGAGCCAGCCATATCGAAATATGTGTGTGTGTGTGTGTGTGTGTGTGTGTGTTTGAGTGTGTCGTGTCTGTGTATAAATATATAGCAATTAGTATTGCAGTGCGAACTGTGAAAGTGTTAACGAAAAGATACCCCCCCAAAAAAAAAAAATCCACTGGAGTCAATCGGATGGTCACATCTGTTGTACGATGAGATGAGGCTTCCTTACTTTTGCTGCTTCATAGTGAGAAGATATAAATAATTTGAGGATAGGATTACTAGCTTCTCGCTACTCTTATCCCTTTAAGTGGGCATAAATATCCTTCCGACCAACGGAGATGTAAGTCAGTATTTAAAATAATATAAAATATTTTAAGAATATTTTGTTGTCATTTTATAGTCTGAGCTCCTAATATTTAGATTAGTGAACAGTAAAATATAATAAGACTAAGCAAAGAAGACTAGAAAATTTTTGAGACAACAATTATATAAGGGAGATATAGAAATAATATTTGAATTGAAAATATTTGAGATATGCGGTGAAAAATAATATAAAATTGAATTTGTTATAGAAATACAGATAGAAAGGACATAACTTATTGTGAGGTAATTTTCTGTCTTTATGAGACTTCATTTATATTTACTGAAAAAATATTCTTCCACATTGTGCCATTGGAAGTCCGTGATAACGTGAATTGAATTGAAAATGTTGTCGGTTTTATGAACGATGTGTTTACATTATTTAAAATATTTTGGTCATATTGCACTATGTAAATAGTGTTACTACTACTACTATCACTGCAGCAGTACTGAAATAAATATTTTTATAATATTTACAACATATTAACGCTGATATTAGCGCTTCATTCAAGTTCCATGTTGTCAATTGTCATGAAGTAAAAATGAAATGAATCAATACATTTCTCGGAAATACATGACGAAAAGAAAGTGAAAGGGATATAATGGTACAGTGACGTTTGCTTTGCACGGTACAAACAGATATTTGTACCCTGGTACAAGCTGTTAAATCGCTAGTAATTATTATTTAACGAGAATGTTTAACATACAAATAACTCCAAATATTTTTGTGCATTAATCCTGGATATAAGTAAGAATAACAGGAGGAACTGCGAAAGAACGATGAAGAATAATAATGGAAGGAGCAGGAATGGAAGCGGCAGGAGCGGCAGCAGCCGTACTGGGAGCGGCAGCGGACGGAGCGGCCACAGTGGCGGTGGCAGTGGCCGGAGCCGTACGCAAAGTGATGCGGCTGGGAGCCGCAGAGAAAGCAGTGTTCGCTTAGACACCTTAAATACTTATGAAGATGAAAATGAATTAAATTCAACACCAAGGTATGTACGAATCTTTCAAGCTGGTATTGAACACTAGTACATTAAATATACATTTACCGTTTGTTAGTATGCCTGCAAAAGCATCAGTAAAGTTGGTAGTTATCATTATCATTATCATTATATATTTCGGCTTCTTCCGTGAGGGGTCGCCACAGCGGATCAATCATCACCATATCGCCCTTTCCCCTGCATCCTCCTCTGTCACACCACCCATTCATGTCCTCCCTCACCACATCCATAAATCTCCTCTTTGGAGATTGAGTTGCCTAGCAACTCCATTCTCAGCAGCCTTCTAACAACATACTCCTCATCTTTCCTCAGAACATGCCCAAACCATCTCAATCTCGCCTCTCATCGTGTCCCCAAATCTTCCTACCTGCACTGTTCCTCTAAAAAAACTCATTCTTTATCCTGCCCATCATCATTACAGCCAGAGAATACTGTAGCATTTTCATCTCTGCCACCTTCAGCTGTATCTCCTGTCTTTTTGCGAGTGGGATTGTTTCTAAACCATACAACATAGTGGGTATTACTATCGTCTTGTAAACTTTACCATATACTTTTGCAGGTACCCTTTTATTATATATAACTCCTGTCACTCTTCTCTACCCACTCCATCCTGCCTTCACTCTCTCTTCATCATCTCTCTAAGACATTCTCCATTCCCTTGAACACTTGACTCCGAATATTTTCACTCATCCTCCTTCGCCACCTCTACGTCTTGCAACTTCACCACTCCACGTCCCTCCTTCTCATATAGACTCATGCACTGTCTTGACCCTGCTGACTTTCATTCCCCTTTTCTCCAATGCATACCTCCACCTGTCCAATCTCCCCTCAACCTGTCCCTTACTCTCGTTACATATCACAATGTCATCCACAAATCTTCTTCTTTTTCTTCTTCTTCACCGCCCTCCTTCTCATTTAGACTCATGTACTCTGTCTTGATGCTTCTGACTTTTATTCCCCTTTTCTCCAGTGCATACTCCCACTCCAAGCTCTCCTCATCCTGCTCCCTACTTTCGATACTTATCACAATGTCATCCAGTAATAATAATAATAATAATAGTAATAATAATAATAATAATAATAATAATAATAATAATAATAATAATAATAATAATATTGTTATTATTGTTATTATTGTTATTATTGTTGTTTTTGTTTTTGTTATTATTATTATTATTATTATTATTATTATTATTATTATTATTATTATTATTATTATTATTATTATTATTATTATTTCTGAGAGTTGGGGAGATAAAATTCCTTCTCATAATACCACTTTAGCTAAGGGAGGTTGTGAGGGTGGGAAGGGCATGATGAAACCCTGTTGTCTCCCCTTTTTGGATTAGTTTTAGTCACACGTAGCGTATGGTATCATGTTGAAGACATACTAATGTTAATCATATTATTATTATTATTATTATTATTATTATTATTATTATTATTATTATTATTATTATTATTATTATTATTATTATTATTATTATTAGCATTATTATTATTAGCATTATTATTTACCTTGCTCCGACGACTCCAGGAATGAGGAAATAACTGGACACAGAACGCTCGATATATATTCTATTTAATTGTAAAAAGTCAAGCCTTCTGAAGGTATCGCCAAGATGGCAGTTGTCTTTTCTTCTTTTGATGTTTTCTGTGGCAAGCGAAAGTTGATTTTGTATAATTATAATAGAATATACGTCAATCCTCCTGTGTGTTTATTCTGCTTTTATTTTTTTTTTATTTCTCTTATTGATCCCTTTCTTGAGCAAGATATCTCCTGCGTGGGGATATATGCATTCGTTATTAACAAATATTAACAGTTGAAAAGGCTCTGGAATTATTGTTAAAGGTGTTCTCATGATATTACTAGTGATGCCCTTCGGCTTCATACATCCAATACCGAGGTATGAGAAGGGCGAAAGGAGTGCCCGCCTGGGACTGCTTGTCCCAGAGCCGTGTCATCATAACCTAGGGGCAAAGTCATAAGATAGAGAACTTCAGAAGTCACTTTCCAAACGCTAGCAACGGAGTAGCTCGCAGCTGCCCCACTGTGAGGGATAGTGCAATTAACCTGCCTTATATGGCATCAAAAGTAATCATTGGGGAAAACATGTCGTACCGCAGTGGGCTATTTTGCATTTATTTATATATTTATTTATTTATTTTTATTTATTTATTTATTTATTTATTGTTATGTGGGAAAGAATGTATGCATTTACCTACTTGCGCTTATGGTAAAGAGCCCTATGCTCATAACTCCCCGTCTCTTGGTCGGTTCCATATTTATACTCAATGATACTTATCATATAATGTGTAATTGTATGTAAGAATTAAAACTTTTGTATATATTGGTCACAAAAATTGGTAAGTGGGGATATTTCTATGTGAGTTCGCACGTTCTAATAAGGTCTCTGTATTTCTAGGTTTCATTCTATTATATTTGCTGTAGCCCACACTCACATTGCTATGTGGAGATGTGTATATATGTTTGTAGACATAAGCATCATTGTATTTATAGGGTTCTTAAATTCGTATGTGGGAAAAGTTGTGTGTGTTTGTGTGTATAAATAAGAACATTTTGTATTTATCAGATTTATTTTGTTGTATGTGACATAGTCTACACTATTACAGAAAGTTGGGATGATGGAATTTTGCAATGTGTATTTGTATGTAGTAGTATGGGATTTAGTATTTGTATGCTTTATTATCGCGTGTATGTCCAGAAACGTATATGTAGGAATGTGTATATGTTTATCTGCCTGTGTAAGTAAGACGTGTATTTCTAATAATTTTTTCCTTATAGTAGCTTGAAATACTGAAATTGGTACGTATGTGTATATATGAATATGTATGTATAAAACTTTTGTATATTAAGACTTCACTGTGTTATATGTAGCAAATGAATGAATGTATTAATATTTGTGTAATTTTATCTATATATGATGTATTTGCTAAGTATAGTCTTTAAATGTTTGTTTGTCAGAAAAAAAATATTATTTAGACACATCGTTACCTATAGGATGCAATTGCTATGATTTTATCAGTCCCATCATCATTATCATCATCGTCATAATAATAATAATAATAATAATAATAATAATAATAATAATAATAATAATAATAATAATAATAATAATAATAATAATAATAATAATAATAATAATAATAATGATGATAATAATAATAATGAGTTTCTCTGCTTCTACAAAATGTACAGTGACATTAAATGTATTCCCTTGGTGATGAAAATAATCTTCTCATGACAACGTCTGGGGTCTCCTCTGAATCACTTATTATTATTATTACTTTATATGTATCGTTTCCCTCCTCTTTTATTCCAGAGAAACTTTAATTACGCAAAATACAAATGAGTTGGGATGCTGTTGCTGTCACTTGCATTTCCTCTTTGTCGTATTTGTTCCCTGATGTATTTATGGAGTTGGAGTCTTTCAAGAGCTTATTCGAAGGCTTGTGATTGGTATTGACTCGGTGTGTTATGGTCTGATGCCCTTCCAAAGACAGACAAACTTTCACTGTTGATCTGGACTTCTGTAGATAGCCGATGTGAACTTAGCAGGCTCATTGATTACCCGAGTGTATATGTTGGAGTAGTTATGAAGTAGTATCACCAGTACTTCCACTTAATTATTCTCATTTAGAAATGTGGAGCTCCTTGTTTCAGTTATTGATAATAGATTAATAAGCAAATAAAATGAAGCAAAGAAGAACGTAGAGGAGAAGAGGAAAGATGTAAAGCACTCACACACACACGCACACACACACACACACACACACACACACACACACACACACACACACACACACACACCACACACACACACACACACTTACACACAGATATCACTGAGTACAATAATGGAACCAACCAGGAGACGGGGAGTTACGAGCATGGGGCTCTTTCCCTTAAGCACAATTAGGTAATTACAATTAGGTAATTATAATTAGGTAATTAAAGAGAGAGAGAGAGAGAGAGAGAGAGAGAGAGAGAGAGAGAGAGAGAGAGAGAGAGAGAGAGAGAGAGAGAGAGAGAGAGAGAGAGAGAGGAAAAAGGAAAAGAAAATCTAAGACTAGGAAAATTAAGAATGTGTGCAGAGGAGGTATAAGAGAGATGGAGAAGTGGATGAAGAAGAAATGAAAAGAGTGAAAACATCCAAAGGAAGAGCGGGAAAGAATGTGTGTTAGTGTAGATAAGATTATATTGAGTCATAGAAGGCATACAGAGGGAAAATGTAAGAAGAAAGGAGAAGACAAAACGACAACGGAAAAGGGAAATAGGAATTGTTTGTAGATGAAAGTAATTACGGGGTGTAAAGAACAAACTGATAAGAGTGTTTCAAGAAAACCGGTGAGAAGAGAGAGAGAATGAAAGACGAGAGAAAGAGAGTGACCAGGACGAGTTCTATTATGACCTCAGCACAAAAGATATAGAACATGATATAGAGAAGAGTAAGCAGATGAGAGAGAGAGAGAAGGTATATATATATATATATATATATATATATATATATATATATATATATATATATATATATATATATATATATATAGAGAGAGAGAGAGAGAGAGAGAGAGAGATAGATAGATAGATAGATAGATAGATAGATAGATAGAAAGAATTTTAAACTAGTTATTTTTTTCCAACTTAAAGAGAAGTGTTGTTGTGGTCTGGGGTTACATGATGTTCTCTTCCGTCTCATTGTCTTTATGCTAAATGTGGTTATGAGCTTCTATTTGTTTCTGGGTGTTTGATTAAGCTTCCTCTCTCTCCATATGCTATTACTTCTACCTTTTCATATTTTCCCATTTTTGTTGTTGTTGTGGTTGTTGTTGTTGTTGTTGTTGTTGTATGTGGTGGTGGTGGTGTATTTCATGCGTTATATGTTCTCTCTATAGTTCGTGTTTTTCCTTTTTGTTTGTTATAAATTACTCTCTCTCTCTCTCTCTCTCTCTCTCTCTCTCTCTCTCTCTCTCTCTCTCTCTCTCTCTCTCTCTATCTATCTATCTATCTATCTGTCTCTCTCTCTCTATCTATCTGCGCGCGCGTGTAGGTG
>JAXCGZ010008953.1:0-2500 GCA_037179515.1 Halocaridina rubra
ACTCATCTTTATGATTTGTTTGTTTTAGTATGTCTATATCGTACACCACAGATGTCTATCTGGAATATATATGCATCTTATTTGAATACCCAATGTACTTTGGAAATAAAAGATAAAAAAGATAAAGATTTGTTAAGGGAAAATTAGTTTAAGCCTGCGTTAGTCACTTGGGGTATCCAAACATGGTTAGTCCCGTGGGGTGTTTACACACTACATTACAAAACTGTTTATAGTGTTATTAATAAGTAATATTTAGTCATACTACTGGTTCAGGATATATTTACAATCACTGTTAAACATTTTGAATGGCTTGTAGCTGGTTGATATCAATATAAAACTATATAATAAAATAAATGATAAAATAAATGAAAAAATTAAAAAACTTAGGTTCAGATAACATTTATTTCCCAAATTCCTACATGATGCAACAGATTGTGTTATTTTTTTAATATATATGATGAATATTATAAAAAAAATAACATAGCTGCAATCCAATTACAATATACATTAAATTAAAACTTGAACTAAAAGTATAATTATTCATTGAAAGGAAAATTATTATAAATTTGTTACATAAACATATGTTGCATATTGTAGATGGAACGTATCAATTCAATGATAGAATGATAGTTTCAGTATCAAAATAAACACAAAATGTTTCCATGAATTGAAATGCCAGTAAAAATTAATGTGAATCATTATGTAGCTTTTACCGATCACTCTGATTCACCACCTGTGGCTGCATTCTCGCAATCTGTGCATGTAGTTATTAAAACAGACTAAGAATAGCATTTTATTCCATATTTATATTACAGAGTTTGCTACTGATACATAACATGCACTTATATCTACACATTTTCATTTCCTGTTGGAGAAAAACCAAAAATATATAAATCACAAAACATACCTGTATTAGTTACTTGGGGTGACTGGACACCCCAGAAGGTCAAATTGATGTCTACCTTCCAAGGTAATTGAACCACAACCGCGCCACAACAGATGTGCTACACCCTCACTGAGTCAGGAAAGTACTGGGAAGGAGAAAAAATAAGTTGCCAACTAGGAATTACGAGCACTTCAAAAAATATGGGGTGACCAAACACCCCAGGTGACTTATGAGAGTTATTGATACAGTGTCAAGGGATGTCACCCTTCACGTGTAAAGTGAACTCAGTTTTCTTCTTTCTATAAAAATAAACTTAATATGGGGTATTATCATGTGATAGAAATGCTTTCTGGATAAAAGCGAAAGGACAGACAGATGTTTGTTAATGATGCAACTTTCATCAGTATGACATCACTGTGGCAGATACTCTCAGGTATTGCAAACAATGTTACAATAAATGTGCCTTTCAGTAATAGCCTCTGTCAACCCAGTAGCATTATGAGCACACCATTAGATATACATAAATACATTGGTGGAACAAAGGTTTCGTAATTAAGAACTTATACAAGAGCAGATATACCTGCCCTACAGTGTGCGCATGTGTTTGCATATGTGTGTATGTGTGTGTGCATGCATGTGTAAGTAAAAGAAGGAGGAGCATAGTTAATTGGATGTCGCTAAGTATCATTTCAACCACGATTAACTTTACCATATCTTAGCATTCATAAAGAATTATATTTCGATTCAAGTGCAATATATACTTACCTTTCATTCAACTAACTATGACTGTAATTAGAATTCCATAGCAAGCGAAATATATACATATATTGTCTACCATTAATTTGTAAATTTCAATGAAATTATCGTTTGGAACATATCGTTGTAAAATATACTTAGTCATTAATCATAGTCATTATTTATAACAGTTAAGCTGATTAAAAGTAGTTATTTTCATCTCGAGCATAATGATTTGAATGTTCCATTTCATACAACGGTGCCATTTGTAAAGCAATATGTTTATAATATTTCAACACCAAGAGCCTTTGAAGTCATTAATATTTGTTTTTGGAAGAACCTCTAGAGTGGGATAGCAAAGGGAGGATACTGACATCCCCTGAAGAGGTATTACCTCTCACAGCTCTGCTGGCTTAATCAGTACAACATTTGGTCCAGGAGAAAGCATGCTTTCTTGGGCTCAGCTCGTCTCGTAAAATATACACCATCAGAGAAAAGTGAGCAATCTCTTCCTTCAAGTAAAAATTGACACATTGTCATGTAAAGAGTACGTTTGTTTTGTACTTTACTGTTTGCTTTTAATGTTTTTCAGCATCTTCTTTTGTCTCAAAATGAAAGTGATGATATTTTTTTGTTTCCTCACTCAAATGAAAGACCCTACGAGGGCGACTAGAAAAAAACAAGTTTATGAACCACACACTCCTTTTCTTCATGCATTAGATCATGAATTTTTCACTCAAAGTAACAAACACATTTGTTTTTGCTTTTGATATTTTATATATATATATATATATATATATATATATATATATATATATATATATATATATATATATATATATATATATATATATATATATATATATATATATATATATA
>JAXCGZ010008953.1:5000-10000 GCA_037179515.1 Halocaridina rubra
TTATTATTATTATTATGATTATTATTATTACTATCATTATTATTATTATTATTATTATTATTATTATTATTATTATTATTATTATTATTATTATTATTATTATTATTATTATTATTATTACTGTTATTATTATCATTAATAATACTATTACTATTATTATTATTATTGTTATTATTATCATTATTATTATTATTATTATTATTTTTATTTTTATTATTATTATTATCACTATCATTATTATTATTATTTAGTCACCACGCCTCAAGTGGCAGCGTCCGCGACTCTAAGGCGTCTGATCGAGGGTTCGCTCCTCGTCATGGTCTGAGGTTAGCAAGGCCATGCACTCAGCATAAGAATTACATCTGCCAAAGCAAGTCCTTCGCAAGAGGGCAACCATCCAAGCCCTTGGTAGAAAAGGGAGTCCGTGTCGTAAAACCGGAATGATTATTATTATTATTATTATTATTATTATTATTATTATTATTATTATTATTATTATTATTATTATTATTATTATTATTATTATTATTATTATTATTATTATTATTATTCTATCTGTCTACTTTGGCTGTCTCCCCAATTGGGGGGTAGCTAACATAAAAGAAACAATAAGGGGATTACTTTGCTCTATGGGCAATGACGAGGGAGCTAGCGATCGTTCAGATGGCACTGTTGGAGTGCCACAGCCCATCCTCCTGGCTCTTCCACAACCTGTGTCGCTTCATAACTGCCAACTCCCTTACTGCTCCTACCACAGGGCTACCTCTGTAAGATTCAGCCCCTTGGTAACAGCAGATACCCATAAGAGCTCCATCACAAGCACTCGCCACTCATTACTATTCCTAGCACGCTCACTTGCTTCCCTCACTTCCATCCTCCTATCATTCAGGGTTCTCCTTACCCCAGCCATCAACCCAAACCTAGGCCTCCCTCTAGCATTTCCCCTTTCAACTCTTGCATTCATCACCTTTCATCATCCTTTCCATATGGCCAAACCATCTCAGAACATTCTTATCTACTCTGGCTGCAATTTCTCACCTCACAACCGTTCTTACTCTCACCACTTCATTCCTAACCCTATCCAACCGTGATACACAAATCATACTCCTCAGGCATTTCATCTCAAACACATTTAGTTTCCGTCTCTAACTTACTTTCATACCCCATAGCTCTGATCCATACATCACAGTTGGCACAACCACTTTCCCATACAAAACTTTCTTGACATTTATTTCCAACCCTCTATTTTTCATCACTCCTTTCAAAGCACCCAACACTTTACATCCATCATTCACTCTGTGACACACATCTGCTTCCACTCCACCATTTGGAGTTATAACCGAGCCTAAATACTTAAACTGATCAACTTACTCAAGTGTCTTTCCAGTCAACATAACATTCAGTCCAGCACCAACCACATTTCTTGTACACCACATTACCTAACTCTTTCCCACATTCACTAGCAACTTCCTTCTCTCACATACCATTCTAAATTCTGACACTAACTGACACAACTTCTCCTCTGAATCTGCCATCACAACAGTATTATCTGCAAACAGTAACTGATTCAGCTCCCACTCGCTATCATCCTCATCTTCCATTCTCAAACCTCGACCACGCACTCGCTCATTCACCTCTCTTACGACTCCAATATACAAATTAAACAGCCATGGTGACATCACACATCCCTGTCTCAGTCCCACACTCACTGTAAACAACTCAGTTATTTCATTCCCTACCCTAACACAAGCTCTACTGCCCTCATACAAACTCTTCACTGCATGCAACAGTTTACCATTAATTCCATATAACCTCAAAACATTCCACATTGCCTCTCTATCAACTCTATCATACGCTTTCTCCATATCCAAAAATGCAAAATACACATCCTTACCCTCTGCTAAATATTTCTTACATAACTGCCTAGCTATAAAAATCTGATCTATACAGCCTCCACCTCTCGTAAAACAACTCTGCGTTTCCGCGATCACATTTTCTGTCTTATCCCTAACCCTATTAACCAGCATCCTACCTACACTTTTACTAATACACTCAACAAACTTATACCCCTAAAATTACTGCAATCATATACATCTCCCTTCCCTTTGAATAAGGGCACTATACAAACAATCACCCATTCCACTGGCACCATTGACAACATAAAGCATATATTAAACACTCTCACTAAGCATTCCATTTATATATATATATATATATATATATATATATATATATATATATATATATATATATATATATATATATATATATATATATATATATATATGTATATATGTATGTATGTATGTATGTATGTATGTATGTATGTATGTATGTATGTATGTATGTATGTATGTATGTATGTATGCATATATATATATATATATATATATATATATATATAAATATATATATATATATATATATATATATATATATATATATATATATATATATAAATATATATATATATATATATATATATATATATATATATATATATATATATATATATATATATATATATATATATATATATATATATATATATATATATATATATATATATATATATATATATATATATATATATATATATATATATATATATATATATATATATATATATATGTATATATGTATATATATATATATATATATATATATATATATATATATATATATATATATATATATATATATATATATATATATATATATATATATATATATATATATATATATATATATATATATATATATATATATATATATATATATATATATATATATATATATATATATATATATATGTATATATATGTATATATATGTATATATATGTATATATATGTATATATATATATATATATATATATATATATATATATATATATATATATATATATATATATATATATATATATATATATATATATATGTATATATATATATATATATATATATATATATATATATATATATATATATATATATATATATATATATATATATATATATATATATATATATATATATATATATATATATATATATATATATATGTATATATATGTATATATATGTATATATATATATATATATATATATATATATATATATATATATATATATATATATATATATATATATATATATATATATATATATATATATATATATATATATATATATATATATATATATATATATATATATATATATATATATATATATATATATATATATATATATATATATATATATATATATATATATATATATATATATATATATATATATATATATATATATATATATATATATGTATATATATATGTATGTATATATATATATATATATATATATATATATATATATATATATATATATATATATATATATATATATATATATATATATATATATATTATCAAATAAGCAAATTACATATGTGAAAACTTGAATCATTTTTTACCCCGACCGGGACTAGAACCTAGGACTTATGATTACTAAGTCAAGGCGCTACCACTACACCACAGAAGGTTAAAAGGAATCCAACCTTATAGCTTATATCTGCTATACTTAGGAATGAACGCATTCTATCTGAATGCCACTATGTTCATATTACAGATTCCCCAACCTCACTCGTGGCTTCATTTTAGCATTTAATTCAATTCTCAATCTCATTCGAGCCATGAAATTATCAAATAAGCACATTACATATGTGAAAACATGAATCGTTTTTTCGCCGACCGGGACTCGAACCTAGGACTTATGATTACTAAGTCAAGGCGGTACCACTACACCACAGATGGTTAAAAGGAATCCAACCTTATATGTTATATCTCCTAAACCTTCTGTGGTGTAGTGGTAGCGCCTTGACTTAGTAATCATAAGTCCTAGGTTCGAGTCCCGGTCGGGGTAAAAAATGATTCATGTTTTCACATATGTAATTTCCTTATTTGATATTTCATGCCCGAATGAGATTGGGAATTGAATTAAATGCTAAAATGAAGCCACGAGTGAGGTTGGGGAATCTCTAATATGAACATAGTGGCATTCAGTTAGAATGCGTTCATTCCTAAGTATAGCAGATATAAGCTATAAGGTTGGATTCCTTTTAACCTTCTGTGGTGCAGTGGTAGCGCCTTGACTTAGTAATCATAAGTCCTGGGTTCGAGTCCCGGTTGGGGTAAAAAATGGTTCATGTTTTCACATATGTAATGTGCTTATTTGATAATTTCATTGCCCGAATGAGATTGGGAATTGAATTAAATGCTAAAATGAAGCCACGAGTGAAGTTGGGGAATCTGTAATTTGAACATAGTGGCATTCAGATATAATGCATTCAGTCCTAAGTATAGCAGATATAAGCTATAAGGTTGGATTCCTTTTAACCTTCTGTGGTGTAGTGGTAGCGCCTTGACTTAGTAATCATAAGTCCTAGGTTCGAGTCCCGGTCGGCGTAAGAAATGATTCATGTTTTCACATATGTAATGTGCTTATTTGATAATTTCATGGCCCGAATGAGATTGTGAATTGAATTAAATGCTAAAATGAAGCCATGAGTGAGGTTGGGGAATCTGTAATATGAACATAGTGGCATTCAGATAGAATGCGTTCATTCCTAAGTTTAGGAGATATAACATATGAGGTTGGATTCCTTTTAACCATCTGTGGTGTAGTGGTAGTGCCTTGACTTTGTAATCATAAGTCCTAGGTTCGAGTCCCGGTCGGCGAAAAAATGATTCATGTTTTCACATATGTAATGTGCTTATTTGATAATTTCATGGCCCGAATGAGATTGGGAATTGAATTAAATGCTAAAATGAAGCCACGAGTGAGGTTGGGGAATCTGTAATATGAACATAGTGGCATTTCAGATAGAATGCGTTCATTCCTAAGTATAGCAGATATAAGCTATAAGGTTGGATTCCTTTTAACCTTCTGTTGTGTAGTGGTAGCGCCTTGACTTAGTAATCATAAGTCCTAGGTCC
>JAXCGZ010008953.1:15000-17272 GCA_037179515.1 Halocaridina rubra
ACCGACCTATTGCTCTAACCTCCTCTATTGCTAAAGTTTTCGAAACTTTGCTCAATGCTCACTTCTTGAAACGCCTTGAATCTAACTCACTTATCTCCGATCACCAGTACGGCTTCCGCAAGGCAAGATCCACTGGTGATCTCCTGTCCTATCTTACTCATGTATGGTCATCTTCTCTGAGGAACTATGGGGAATCCTTTGTCGTCGCCCTTGATATCTCTAAGGCTTTTGACAGAGTCTGGCACAAGGCTCTGTTGGCCAAACTCCCTGCCTACGGCTTTACCCCTTCTTTCTGTTCTCTGATTTCCAGTTTTCTTACTGACCGTTCTATATCTGTAGTTGTTGATGGCGCGACATCTAGCCCTTTCTCTGTGTCCAGTGGTGTTCCACAGGGCTCTGTTCTTTCACCTACTCTCTTCCTTCTCTTCATCAATGATCTTCTACAGTCCCCATCTTCCTCTCTTCTTCATGCCTTTGCCGATGACTCTACCCTTCACTTTTCCTCTGCCTTTTCTTCACAACCTTCATCTGTTACTCGTAATCAATCTCGTATCACTCTTTCTTCTACTCTTAACTCCGATTTGCAGAGAGTATCTGAATGGGGCACTCAAAATTTAGTTAAATTCAATGCCTCCAAGACACAGTTTCTGGCTATCTCTTTATCTTCTTCTCCTCCAGATAACCCTATTGTCTTCGAAACTAATGAAATTTACCCTCTTAACTCTATCAATATATTAGGAATCCACATAGCCTCTAACTTGTCTTGGAGGAATCACATAATCCATATTTCTAAATCTTCATCCAAAAAATTGGGGTTTTGTTTCGTTTTCGTTATTACTTTTCCTCATTGCAGTTACTTAAAATTTACAAAGGTCTTATCCGCCCCTGCTTAGAATACTGCTCACACATCTGGGGTGCTTCTTCCTTTACTTATCTTCTTGATAGGGTTCAATCTAAGGCAGTCAGACTCATTAATGACCCTTCTCTTACTTCTAACTTGGATTCTCTCTCTCTTCACCGTAAGGTATCTTCCCTTTCCCTTTTCTATCGCTACTACTTCCATCGCTGCTCTGATGAGTTGGCGAGTTGCATCCCTCCTCCACTGCCGAGGCCGCGTAACACTCGCCAAGCGGCCTCATCTCACAGGTACTGTGTGGAGATTTGTAGCTCGCGGATTGGTCGGTGCAGCGACTGCTTCTTCCCATCTACCTCCAGACTCTGGAACTCTCTTCCTCCTTCTGTCTTTCCTAGTTCTTATGACCTTTCATCCTTCAAAAAGCAGATCTATCGTCATCTCAGAGCCTAGTCCTCCATATCTCTGGGTCCTCTTTACTTTGACTGTTTTTTCTGTCTGTCGTTTTCCTTTGTGTGACATTACCTCATCTCTGCCTTGCCCTTAACTTTTTCTTTTCCTTCGTCTTGGTATTTTCTCGTGCCCGGGCCTTTGTCGATGAGGGCAGTTTCTGCCTATCCCGGTGTCACACTCTTAAAAAAAAAAAAAAAAAAATATATATATATATATATATATATATATATATATATATATATATATATATATATATATATATATATATATATATATATATATATTATATATATATATATATATATATATATATATATATATATATATATATATATATATATATATATATATATATATATATATATATATATATATATATATATATATATATATATATATATATATATATATATATATATATATATATATATATATATATATATATATATATATATATATATATATATATATATATATATATATATATATATATATATATATATATATATATATATATATATATATATATATATATATATATATATATATATATATATATATATATATATATATATATATATATATATATATATATATATATATATATATATATATATATATATATATATATATATATATATATATATATATATATATATATATATATATATATATATATATATATATATATATATATATATATATATATATATATATATATATATATATATATATATATATATATATATATATATATATATATATATATATATATATATATATATATATATATATATATATATATATATATATATATATATATATATATATATATATATATATATATATATATATATATATATATATATATATTATATATATATATATATATATATATATATATATATATATATATATATATATATATATATATATATATATATATATATATATATATATATATAT
>JAXCGZ010008954.1:0-2500 GCA_037179515.1 Halocaridina rubra
TTATTATTATTATTATTATTATTATCATTATCATTTTTATTATTATTATTATTGATTATTATTATTATTATTATTATTATTATTATTATTATTATTATTATTATTATTATTATTATTATTATTATTATTATTATTATTATTATTATTATCTTTATTATTATTTTATTATAGTATTATTATCATTGCGTTTCATCCCAAGTAAATGTACAATCATTGTGTTTGTTATTTTCTAGAAATATATATATATATATATATATATATATATATATATATATATATATATATATATATATATATATATATATATATATATATATGAATAAATTAAACAATGAAGTGGAATAGGATTCCAATCCCTTAAGAAGCATCAATATTTAATGTTTTTTCTTCATGGATCAGGGGCTGTACTACTTGAGTACAAAGTGTAATCAAAGGGCGATCTGTAGTTTGTTAATTCATTGCCCCACCAAGTACGGTCGTCCTGATTTTCCTTTCAAAATTTGATCTCTTGGTAAAGAGTCGCCGGTTGTCAAGCCCATGTTACCAGCAAAAAAGGCACTTAAGTTATTTAGAGCCTCTTTAACAATTTTTTTTTTTAAGTGAAAGACTGATATACACCGAGTGGCTATCATTTATATTAAATTTACACACACACACACACACACACACACACACACACACACACACACACACACACACACACACACACACACACACACACACACACACACACACACACACATACACACACACACACACACACACACACACACACACACACACATACATATATATATATATATATATATATATATATATATATATATATATATATATATATATATATATATATATATACATATATATATATATATATATATATATATATATATATATATATATATATATATATATATATATATATATATATATATATATATATATAATATATATATATATATATATATATATATATATTATATATATATATATATATATATATATATATATATATATATATATATATATATATATATATATATATATATATATATATATACATATATATATATATATATATATATATATATATATATATATATATATATATATATATATATATATATATATATATATATATATATATATATATATATATATATATATATATATAAACATATATAAATGTATTCCACCATTGGCTTGAGGGCAGACACGCCTGGTGGTAGTAATGGTTCTGCTCTTAACCTTGCACCTCCTAATAGATCTGCTTCTTTCACTCTTCACTATTCAAACATTCGTGGGCTGAACTCTAATCTTTCGTCTGTGGAACAGCACTTGGGCACTTTCCTCCCTAACCTCCTCCTCCTATCTGAAACACAGTTGTCTATACATGCTTCCACTGACCCTTTCCAAATCTCCCACTATAATCTGTATACTCGTTTTCGTTCAAAAGGTGGGGTCTGTGCCTACTGCAACATTAACACTCCTACTGTGAGGCTCATGGACCTTGAATCTCTTGACTTTGATGTTCTCTGGCTAGAAGTCTATCTCTCCACTACCACTATCATCCTTTGCTTCTGCTACTGTTCTCCAAACTCCACCGAGTATGTATCTTTCTTTGAATATCTCTCCTCGTGCCATGTGTCCTTGCTATCTTCTCACCCACATGCCGAAGTTCTCTACATTGGAGACTTCAATGTACACCACAGTGAGTGGCTTCATTCTTCTCACACTGATGTGGGAGGAAGCGAGGCTCTTGCTTTCTCTATTACTCATGATCTGGAGCAAATTATCAAACAACCTACTTGTGTTCCTGATCGTCACGAACATGCTGCTAACATTCTTGACCTTTTTTTTACTTCTAACCCTTCAAACTACTCTTATTCCGTGCTTTCCCCTCTTGGTAAATCTGACCACTCCATGATCTCTGTCTCTTCCATTTTCGCTCCCCCACCACCAATCCCTCCTACTCAACGCCGCCTTTGGCACTTCGAGCGAACTCAATATGAAAATTTGCTTAACTTTCTCTTTGACTTCCCATGGGATGACTACTGCTTTTGGTCCCGCAACCCTGATCGGGTAGCTGTAAAAGTTGCCGAGATCGTGACCGCGGGAATGGAGGCATACATCCCCTCTTCTACAAAAACTTTCTCTCCCCCTAAACCTTGGTTTGAACGTGCCTGCTCCATGGCTATCCAGGCTAGGAATCAGGCTCACCGATCTTACCAAGCCTCTCCTTCCGATTTAACTCGCTCTGCATTTATTATAGCTAGGAATCGCTGTACAGCTCAGATTCGAAGGTCTAAGGCTTCCTTTATAAGAAGGAAAGTTGATGACCTTAACTCCTCTCCCACTGACAAATGCTTCTGGTCCTTAGCCAAAAACCTCTCCAAAAACTTCTGTAACTCAAGCTTTCCCCCTCTCATTCGTTCTGATGGTTCTATAGCTTGCTCTCCCACTGACAAAGCCACTCTCTTTGGCTCTCATTTTTCTGCCA
>JAXCGZ010008954.1:12500-15000 GCA_037179515.1 Halocaridina rubra
TATATATATATATATATATATATATATATATATATACATACATACATACATACATGCATGCACACACTCTTTTATATATATATATATATATATATATATATATATATATATATATATATATATATATATATATATATATATATATATATATATATATATATATATATATATATATATATGTATATATATATATATATATATATATATATATATATATATATATATATATATATATATATATATATATATATATATATATATATATATATATATATATATATATATATTCTTCTTCTTCTTCGTCTATATATTTTATCTCGTTGAAGTGGGGTCGATGTTTCTGACCAGTGTTCTCCATATGTTCCTGTCCTATACCTCATTAACCAACAAACCTTTAGATCTCTGTACGACATTGATGCCAATCATTCACCTAAGCTTTGGTCTCCCTCACCTTCCCTACCCTGTATATCTAGTTCCATCACCCTACTCCCAACATGCTGTTCATCCCTCCAAACGAAATGACCATACTATCTTAGAGTACTTTCTTGTATCTTATCTGATATTTCTCTTACTTCTGAGGTATTTCTAATTACCTCATTTTTGATCTTATAGCTTTATTTCACCCCAAACATCCATCTCAACATCCTCATATCTGCCACATCCAGCTTTTTCTCTTGTGTCTTCTTTATTGCCCATGCCTCTGCTCCATACATCATCGCAGGTCTCACAACTGTCTTATGCACTTTACCCCTCAACTTAATCCCTATTCTCCTGTCGCATAGCACCCCAGACACTTTCTTCCAGTTCTCCCATCCCGCTTGTATTCTGTGGGTTATTTATGACTCTAGGTCACCATCCTCTGCTACTGTTGATTCCAAATACTTGAACTTTTCACCTCTTTTCAACACATATCCTTTCAAATTGACCTCCCCATCCTCATCATCTCTCAACCTCAAGTACTCTCTCTTCTTCCTGCTGATTCTCAGTCCTCTATCCTCCATCACTCTTCTCCACTCCTCAAGCTTCTCCTCCAATACCTCTTGTTTGTTGCTACACAGTACGATGTCATCTGCAAAGAACATACACCATGGTGACTGATCTCTAATACCCTATGTTACTACATCCACGACCAGATCAAATAGATATGGGCTCAAAGCAGACCCTTGACGCAAACCAACATTTACTGAGAGACTTTTTGTCAAGCCCACACTGCTCTTAACATTTGCCTCTGCCCTCTCATACGTATCTTGGGTGATTCTTACATATTTCTCTGGGACTCCCTTTTTCTTTAATACACCTCCACACCTCTTGACGTGCTACTCGATCATATGCCTTTTCCACGACAGATAAGACCATATGCAGTCCTTTCTGCTTCTCCCGATGCTTTTCCATCGTTTGTCTCAAGGCAAATATGGCATCCATTGTCCCTCTTCCAGGCATGAAGCCAAACTGTTTATCCCCAATTGCCGTTTCCTTTCTGAGTCTCCTCTCTATGATCTTCTCCCATTTCTTCATAGAATGGCTTAACAACTTTATGCTTCTATAGTTTCCACACTCCTGAGTGTCTCCCATCCCTTTATAGATTGGGATGATTAGGCTTCCTCTCCACTCCTCTGGCATCTTTTCCTGACTAAAGATTTTTTGCATTAAGTCCCACAAGATATCTATGCCTTCCTCTCCAAGACGCTTCCATATCTCTACTGGCATCCTATCTGGTCCTGCTGCCTTTCCATTTTTCATTTTCCTTACTGCCCGCTCTACCTCTCTTCTAGTCACTGCTGTTGTAACTGCTTCATTTGGATGTCCATCTTCAAATGCTGCTCTTGGGTTCTCTTCATTCAGTCTTCCTTCAAAATAAGTTTCACATCTGCTAGAACTTCTCCATGGTTTTCCTTTATTTGTCTTACTTGGGTCAAGTCCTTGGATACAGCATCTCGGGCCTTGGCAATTCACAATATTTTCTTGTCTCCTTCTGTTTTTTCCAGGTCCACATAGACTTCAATCAATGTCTCTGCCTTTGCTTTTGCTACTGCTCTCCTTGTATCCTTCTTTGCCTGCTTGTACTCGTCTCTATCATCCTCCAAGCCTGATAAATCTGCCTTTTTCTTAGCTTCTTTCTTGTTCTTCACCCATTCTTGCACTTCCTCATTCCATCACCACGAGTCTTTATCATTTGGGGGTTTCCTTCCTGATGACTTTCCAGGTATCTTATCACTAACCCTCAAAATCACCTTACTATTCTCTAGCCACCATTCTTGTACATCCTCATGCAACTTTATCCCTTCCAACACTCTTCCCATATACATAGCTCCCAGCTACGCATCTTTCAATCTCCGCCACTTTATATTTGGGTAAATCCACGGTTTCTTACTTTTCTATATATGTGTGTGTGTGTGTGTGTGTGTAGTTATATATGTATATAAATATATGTATATATATATATATATATATATATATATATATATATATATATATATATATATATATATATATATATGTA
>JAXCGZ010008955.1:0-2500 GCA_037179515.1 Halocaridina rubra
GAGAGAGAGAGAGAGAGAGAGAGAGAGAGAGAGAGAGAGAGAGAGAGAGAGAGTTGCACATATTATTTTTTCACTAATACAAGTAAAATAAAAATAATTATTTTAGAAATGTAAGCTATAAGGAAAGCTGCACATGTGGTATTTGTGGTGTTAATACTACTACTACTACTACTACTACTACTACTACTACTACTACTAAGAAGAAGAGAAGAAGAAGAAGAAGAAGAAGGAAGAAGAAGAAGAAGAAAATGGAAGTGAAGAGGAGTAGTTGTCAGTTGCAGAATTTCTTTTAACATAAAAGCCGCGGGACGGACTTATATTGTTGTTCTTTGGGTAGTCGAAACCCCCGAGAGGACCTCCTGGGTGGCTGCAGCCAGGCGCTGTGTCCACTGAGCTACCCTTGACCAATTTTACCGCTTGCCAAAAACGCTTACTTGATGTAGGTCGCAAAAGCACAAACCACCATCAGTAGTTCAATCGATATAGCCCTTGGCTGCTACCCAGGACGTGAAATTGAAAATGGGTTTTACATTGGAATAAGAGAGGGTAGTTACGTCCTTTCGGTTCATGAATAGTCCCCGTCAACTCATAAGATTAGCGAGTACACCATGAGATGGAGTCCTGGTATCTTTTTCTTCTTCTTCTTCTCAGCTTTAACCCATTTTTATATGGGGTCGCCGTTGTGAATGAGTCGTCTCCATCTATTTCTGTTCTGTGCTTCATTTTCATCAATACCCTTCCATTGCAAGTCTCCCCCTATACAATCACGCCATCTTTTTCTTGGTTTTCCTCTCCTCCTTCTACCCCAAACTTCCATCTCCATCGTATGTCTTCCAACATGATGTTCGTCCCATCGTAACAGGTGTCCATACCATCTAAGCCTTCCCTCCTGTATTTTCTTTGATAATTCAGTTGCCTTTGTCGATCCTCTTATATACTCATTCCTAATTCTATCCTTCCTTGTTACTCCAGACATCCACTTCAACATTCTCATCTCCGCTACATCCATCCCCTTCTCTGTCTTCCTCATACTTGCTCTTTCTGTTACATATAACATAGCTGGTCTTACAGCGGTCCTATGAAACTTTCCCTTCAATTTCAGTGGTACCTTCTTGTCACAGAGAACACCAGATGCAGACCTCCAGTTATTCCATCCTGCCTGAATGCGATGTCTCGCTTCTTGATCCATGCTTCCACTAGCCCCTACTATGGACCCCAAGTACTTGATCTTCTGTACTCTCTTTATTTTTTCCCCATCCATTCTTATGCTATGTCCACCATCCTCAGTAATGTTGGCACACATATATTCGGTCTTTGACCTGCTTATCCTCATTCCTCACTCCTCAAGTGCTGCTCTCCATCCCTCCAACTTCTCCTCCAAATCCTCCCTCCCTCTCTGCACACAATATAATGTCATCTGCATATAATATGCACCATGGCACTGCTTCTGTCACATCTTTGGTCATAAGGGCATCATTTCCTTTTATGTATTTTATGCCCTGCATTAATCACAGCTCAGTTAGATTATTATTATTATTATTATTATTATTATTATTATTATTATTATTATTATTATTATTATTATTATTATTGCTCCTGATTTATTGATATAAATCTCCTCTTTTTTCTTGAGTCTGTGGAAGGAGTCCTTCTAAAGGGTAATTTCTAGATTTTATTCATGGTTCTTCATATATGCGTTGCTTTATTGTGGTGGCAGTGCATGGCCGCTTTCATATCAAAGTGCCACGTGGCATGCCAAGTGGCACGCCAGTTGAAAACGAATCCGTAAATATATGAAACCTTTCGCACTGAACTGGCGTGACACGTCCCCTGGGCCACTTTTGTGTGAAGAGTTTCATATATTTCTGGATGTTCGTTTTCAACTGGCATGCCACGTGCGATGTGTCACTTTGGTGTGAAAGCTGCCTGAGTGTGTAATTGGATCAAAATGATTGCTCAGTCGATATAGAGCATGAGGTCTCGTCCTTTGGGCCCCTTGGTGTGCTAGTAACGCTTATCAGTCCAGGAGATTCAGAGAGTCACCCTTCACGAAGGGCAAAGATGCCTCTCCAGTGTTTTAGACTGCATTAATACTTCTTGTATTTCAGTGCAATGTCAGTTATGATCCAATGCTTATACCATTTCTGGAACTGATTATTTTTATTTTTTTTTGTCCTTGACTTTTTTTTGTTTTTAGTTTTTTATTATTAGTAAAGTGACTCTTGAAATTTCATGCTTATCACTCTCTGTGAAATGATCCTTCTGTTATTTTCATATAATATATTTTAGTACTTTGCTAGGGATTATTGACAGCCTTTTTCTTTTTTTTAATAATATATATATATATATATATATATATATATATATATATATATATATATATATATATATATATAGTGAGTGAGTGAGTGAGTGAGTGAGTGTGTGTGTGTGTGTGTGTGTGTGTGTGTGTGTGTGTGTGTGTGTGTGTGTGTGTGTGTGTGTGTGTGTGTGTGTGTGT
>JAXCGZ010008955.1:7500-17212 GCA_037179515.1 Halocaridina rubra
ATGTGTCTTTAATTTTATGCGAAATCTTTGTATATGTATAGATATGTTCATATATTTCGTTATTTACTGATTTTGCATTTTTCTTAATTTAAATGAAGTTGATACGGTTGAAAATAATATAAAGACTTTTTCTTTCTGGTATCTGATAATTGTGATACTACTCAAGAGACTGTCAGTAGTGGCCAAGATTCTTCAAATAATACTTGTGTAACCACCTATACCAAGTACCAGTTTATATATATATATATATATATATATATATATATATATATATATATATATATATATATATATATATATATATATATATTTATATATATATATATAATATTTTTACTTTTATTGTTGATATTCGAACCTGGGACCTGTAGTTAAGCATTTGAGGATGTGAGCTCCAATTTTACAGGTGTAAGGTTCGAATCCCGATGATGAGATGATAATTTACGAGTTATTGAGAGATAAAGAGGGTAACATTCTAATATTAAATAGCTGAAATGGTTAAGTGTGCCTGGGTCCTCTCTCGTTAGATAAATTGTAACCCGTGAAAATACGTCACATGATAAAACAAAATAATACTTCTAATCTGTATTTATATCTTTATCTTTGGTCATGAATTTACCCTTGGCCAGCCTTAGAGGAAGTTATGGAAGTCAGGCTTGGAAATGAGTCTTGCATTACGCTCTATATGATATATATTGTTCACAGCAAAGCGGACCCGTTATCATCACAACTCCACCATAACTCCGGGAATAAATAGAAAGGAATTTACAAATTATACTCGTGTTTTTAGATGTGAAAACTGCCCTTCCTAATGCAACAGGTGTGAATATTACCACCCATATAGTGCAACAACTTTTCTTTTTACTCGACCCCTCCTAAAACACAAGACATGAAGCTTAAAATTGACTTATCGTTGACTCTCGTTTTAACGTCATCTAGCAATAAAGAAAACTTGACAAGTCAGCAGATACGTGTTGATCCCCGGTGTTCTGACACTTGAGGACGAAATACTGAGGAGAATACATCGTATCTTTGCAGCCTTGACACGTACACAACGCGTCATTGAGGGATCCTGCCTGCCCTGCCGCTACATTCCAACGCCTGAACGTGACACTTAAAGCAGGATCCTTCTTAACCTGCCTCTCTGACGTTTAAACAAGAGATTTCAGTCAGATCCTACTTACCTTAGCGCTCCAACACTTTGACAGGAAGGACATCGTCATAATCATACTTGTCATGCAGCTCTTACCCCCCAAACAGGACATTGTCGGAATCCACCTCGTCCTTCACCTGAGGAGGACACGAAATCAGAATTCTACTTTTCCAGCCGCCCTGCAAATCATGGCGTATCCTCAATGGTGTTTTAAGCAAGTGGGAAACTGTAACTCATATATTGTAAGCAGATCAGCTGTTCAGGTAACTGCATACTACTTGATATTCAACTGTGTGTGTGTATGCTTTAATATGCGTGCTTTATTGTTAATGAATGTACCTCAGCTATGTGGGCGCGATTCATCTGTTTTTACGAGTTCTGTGTGCGCGCACGAACTGTACGGTTACATGTTTATGTACGTGTTTTTATCATGTGGGTAAGTGGTTATGTGCGTTTTAGTTAGCTACTGTGTGTATGTTTATGTAAATGCCTTTATTGTTTGGGTACGTGTCTCAGGTGTGTGAAAGTGCTTATGTACGTGCTTCAGCTGCTGGGTATACTTTTTTACGTATATTCTTCATTTCTTGCGTGAACGTGCATTAAGTCTCAATTGTTGTGTATGTATATGTCTGTTTATGTGTATTTGCGTGTCTTATTTGTGCTTGTACGGATGTATATGTGTCAGTGTACGATATGTGTGTGCATTTTTCTGTAGTGAATGTTTATCATCATGATGTGTACCTTTGTGTGTCTATATTACAACTATTTGCATTTATTTCCTCTCTTATATTCGGATAAGTGTAAGCACACATGTCTCGGCTTTATGATATTTTCTGAGCTGACATTTCTTAGTTGTAAATATGTATGTATGTGCATATCTCGTTTTAATCTTACGTTTCAGCTGTACGTGTTTGAGTGTATGTGCGTGTAACACGCCAAGCGGCCTCGTCACATAGGTACTGTGTTGAGATTTGTAGCTCGCGGATGGGTCGATTGAGTGATTGGTTCTTTCCTTCCACCTCCAGACTCTGAAATTATCTTCCTCCTCCTGTCTTCCGTAACTCTCATGACCTTTCTTCCTTCAAAAAGCTGATCTATCGTCATCTCAGGGCTTAATCTTGCCATATTTCTAGATCCTCATTACATTTTTGACAGTTTTTTGCAGCCTGTCCCTTTCTTAGTGTTTATCATTGTTATTTATACTTATCCTTTAGCTGCTACTTTTTCTTCGTTTCAGCGTTTTCTTGATGTTTGGCCCCGACCAGGGCAGGTTTCTTTGCCCGTCCCGTTGTTAAGAGGAGTTTACACGGTAAAACGGTTCGTCGAACGCGGTTCAACAGACAAGTGTTTGAAGTGATGTTCGAACGTGTGAACTGGGTATTTGGTTGTCGAACACGTTTGTCGAACGTGTTCGACAACCAAATACCCCGTTCACACGTTCGAACATCACTTCAAACACTTGTCTGTCGAACCGCGTTCGACGAACCGTTTGACCGTGTAAACCGCCCTTAACATTCATAAAAAAAACCTGTTGTATAGGTAGGTATATGTGCATGTTTCAAATGTGTGTGTGTGTGTGTGTGTGTGTGTGTGTGTGTGTGTGTGCGCGCGCGCTCGCAACAGCTCATTAAAGTTTAGGTTATTTAAATATTATTTATGGCCTAGATAAGATTAGAAAAGAAGTTTTTTTCTTTCTTTATGAGTGATGTGTTGATTTTTTGAGGACGTCTAGCAGTGAGTTTTATTAATAGTCTGTGGGTTTATTTATGAATCAATGTGTATCTTAGTTACTGTTTTTAAGTGTTTGTTGTTTGTATTTGTGCTCGTGTATACGTGCGTGCACAGGAGTGTGTATATGTGAGTGGCTTCAAGTGTATTTGTTTTGTCAGTTTTTCATCACTTACATTCTCGTTATTATTACTGTAATAGTAATAATAATAATAATAATAATAAAAATAATAGTATTAGTAGTATTAACTCTATTATTAATATTATTATTATTATTATTATTATTATTATTATTATTATTATTATTATTATTATTATTGTAAATTTTATTTAGTTCATATCATATACTAAAGTGTAAATACTTGATTCTCAGCCCTACGGTTCGAGAATTAGACCAAACTATATCTCACAGTTCAATAGTTCTGAAATTGATCTTTGAGTGCAAGATAAGGCACAGGTTCGATTCTTAACCCGTTGGGATGAAATTATTATTTTTAATAATAATAATAATAATAATAATAATAATAATAATAATAATAATAATAATAATTTATTATGGTAGCAGTAGTAGCACCAATCATTTTGCTCTGCCCTTTCTTCTCAGCCTTTATCTGCTACTCGTAATCAGTCTCGTATCGCTCTTTCTTCTACTCTCAACTCTGATTTGCAAAAGGTGTCTGAGTGGGGCACCCAGAAGTTAGTTAAATTTAATGCCTTCTAGACACTGTTTCTGGCTATCTCTCTATCATCTTCTCCACCTAATAGCCTTATTGTCTTCGAAACTAATGAAATTTACCCTTTTATTTCTATTAATAAATGATGAATCCAGATAGCTTCCAATTTGTCTTGCAGGAATCACATAATCAAAGTCTGCATCCAAAAAACTGGGGTTTCTATATCGTTTTCGTCATTACTTTTTCCACTTTACAGTTGCTTAAAAAAATCTATAAAGGTCTTATCCGTCCCTGCTTAGAATACTGCTCGCACATCTGGGGGTGCTTTTTCTTATACTTATCTTCTTGATAGGGTTATATCTAAGGCAGTCAAGACTCATTAATGTCCCTTTTCTTCTAATCAGGATTTTCTTTCTCTTCGCCGTAAGGTATCATCCCTTTCTCTTTTCTATCGCTACTACTTCCATCGCTGCCCTGATGAATTAGCAAGTTGCATCCCTTCCCCACTGCCGAGGCCGAGTAACACTCGCCAAGCGGCCTCTTCTCACAATTACTGTGTGGAGATTTGTAGCTCGCGGATTGGTCGGTGCAGCGACTGCTTCTTCCCATCTACCTCCATACTCTGGAAATATCTTCTTCCTACTGTCTTTTTTAATTTTTATAACCTATCTTCCTTCAAAAAGCGGATCTATCCTCATCTTTCGGCCTAATCCTGCGATATCTCTAGGTCTTTATTACTTTGACTATTCTATCGGCCTGTCCTTTTCCTTTGTGTATCATTACCTAATCTTTTCCTTGTCCTTTACCTTTTTCTTTTCTTTCGTCATAACGTTTTCTTCGTGTCCGAGCCCTTATTGGTGGGGGCAGTTTTTCTTGCCTGTCCCAGTGTCACACTCAAGAAAGAAAAGACTACTACTACTACTACTACTACTACTACTACTACTACTACTACTACTACTACTAATAATAATGATATTATTATTATTATTATTATTATTATTAGTAGTAGTAGTAGTAGTAGTAGTAGTAGTAGTAGGTAGCAGTAGTAATAATAGTATTAGTCACATCTACTACTACTACTAAAAGTGAGAGAAGCACTTCATTGTCGTGTATCGAATAGGTTACTATTATGTTCAGAAACAACTTTTGAAAACTCGAGATTTCACTTTTCATTATTTTTCCCATTTCTTTCTTTCTCTATATTCAACCTTTTATCCTCATTCTACTTACAAGAAGTAAGTCTTCAAAATCTAGACAGTTTACCTGGTCAAACTCCCCCTTCCACTTCCTGTGGTGTCCAGAAGTTGGGGACATAACACTATAGCTTAATTATTTTGAGGTGATACAAAGGCGGCGTCGCGACTGCGAGCTTTATTATAGATATTGGCCCGATTTCTTAATCAGTGTAAACCTTGGATACCATTTTGTTAGTTAGCTAGACACACAAGTGGATTTCATAAACGCATCTGACGGGGTTTTGTGTATGGCTAGGATCCCTTGCGGGATCCTAGCCATACACAGAACCGCGTCAGATGCGTTTATGAAATCCATTTGTGTGTGTCTAGCTAACTAACAATATGGTATCCTAGGTTTACACTGTTTGAGAAATCGGGCCATTGTGACAGTGAGACATTTGGGCAGACCCACAGCTTTGTGGGTGTAAATCAAAACTCGGACTCACTCACTCAGGCTCTTGATAGCGCTTCCTATATACTTATTTTGGCGGGAGCGTCCTGTCTTTCTGTCGGGAATGTTTAAATCTGGCCTGTCTTTTCACTTACATCACAGATATAGACCACACCAAACACCTCCCTTATTAATTAGACCACCAGTTTGTCCCTGGTAGTCGATCCACGTGTGCTTCCAACAAAGGGACAGTACAGAGGGACTTTATTACATGTAATCAGAGTAGTGTAGACCTTGCCAAATAAAATGAGTCTTTGGCTTTGCATCCATCCCCTAATAAACTCTTTGATTCTTGTTTTCTTTTTACCATAACTTCATATTATTATTATTATTATTATTATTATTATTATTATTATTATTATTATTATTATTATTATTAGTAGTAGTAGTAGTAGTAGTAGTAGTAGTAATCGTAATCATAATAATAATACTCACGCATCATTATCATATCCCTGTGACGTTTCCTAATTGGCAGTTGTGGCATTTGGATGCAAGCCATCCTTTTTTTTTTATGAAAAGTGCCTAAAATGAACATTGGCGTCACATTCATATATTTATTTTTCTCTTCCTTTGTAGGTTAAATGGGGGGGGGGGTAGGGTTATTTTATGATCCCCTCGTGTGAAAAGAGGGAGACATGAGTCTGCCTTGGACCCGGAAGAAGTTGGATGATTTACTTAGTGGATCATTAGGACCGTGACCTTTGTCCTTTTATCCAGAATATTAGTATATTGACCTGATACTACTACTACTACAACTACTATTCCTCATCATCATTATTCCATCCAACGGTGTACTCGCTTAGCCTGTTGAGTAGGCTAGGGATACTACCACTGAAGGGACGCCATCACCCCCTCCTGTTTGGGATAGAAGCTGGTCCAAAGCCCCCCTTTTTTTAATTCAAATAACTGTACATGGGGACATGTGCACATGGGCACTTCCAGTGATATGCAGTTGTTAAGCATTACAATCTATATTTGGTCATGTATGAATCAAATATTAAGAGAATATGCAATTGATGTTAAATATCATACCAAGTCATTGATGGATAGTTTTGCGCTTTATCCCCTGTGAAGTAACCTGCTTTGTATGTATGGTCAATGATTCATTCAGTGATATCACAGACTCATGTCAATTCAGTTAATCACGTGAGTCACGTCATGTAAATAGTTGCCCAATATTATTATTATTATTATTACTATTATTATTATTATTATTATTATTATTAATATTATTATTATTATTATTTAGGGTAGCTCGTGTCACCTTATAAAAGACAAGATTTAATCTTACACATCTCTTGGTGTAATAATTCAATGGATGTGTTTTTAGTCGACAAAGTTTACAGCAAGACGGGAGGAGGCCTTCTTGCTCTACTTATTTTCTTTTTAATAAAGATTCTGTTGAAGGTGTGTCCCATGCGAATCTCTTCAGGGTATTGTGCCGGAGGAGGTTTGAGCAGAGCACCGATCTACTGACGAGCCTTATGATTCATCGCTGATATTTGGCCCGCTTGACGCCGTTCCGTTGTTTTACGTGTTGACAGATGAGTCTTATCATGTCTCGGAGGAGGAGGAGGAGGAGGAGGAGGAGGAGGAGGAGGATTTTAAATGTGTTTCTTCTTCCCCGAGACAGGACGGGAAATGGAATAATGCATAATATCTAGGTATATATTATGAGAACGTCAACAAATATCTAAGAAATATATATATATATATATATATATATATATATATATATATATATATATATATATATATATATATATATATATATATATATATATAAGTACATTACCATAT
The DNA here is from genome assembly GCA_037179515.1 of Halocaridina rubra. Lineage (NCBI taxonomy): Eukaryota > Metazoa > Arthropoda > Malacostraca > Decapoda > Atyidae > Halocaridina > Halocaridina rubra. The sequence goes on from JAXCGZ010008955.1 coordinate 14,542, forward strand.
GCGAAAATATGAATAATTTTTACCCCAACCAGGACTTGAACCTGGGACTTATAATTACTAATCCAAGGCGCTATCAACTACACCACAGAAGGTCTTAAAATCGACACAACCTTACAGCTTATATCTGCTATACTAGGAATGAACACATTCTATCTGAATACCACTCTGTTCATATTACAGTTTCCCTCAAACTCACTCGTGGTTTCGTTTTCGCATTTAATTCAGCTCCCAATCTCATGTAATGTGCTTATTTAGTTATTGTTGCTCCCGAATGAGATTGGGAGTTGAATTATATGCACGCATGATTGGCTCACTGGAACCAAGTTCTTCCAGTCTCGAAGCGCCTGCGATCATAGCCTTTGACTCAAGTACAAGTAGCCTCAACAAAGTTACGACATATTAACTGGAACGAACATCTACAAGTGTCAACGCAACTCTGTTGAAATAATTGGACACAAGGCCTTCTCGTCTCCACAATGCTCCTCCCACAAATGACACAAATCCTTATTATATAAGGGACCATTTGATTTCAGAAAAACTGGCTAAATCACTGGAACCAAATTCTTCAGTGGTATAAAAATTTCACATGTATTTGGTTGGCCCATGGCACATCCGCCCGTTGCGATACTACAGCTGAAGGTCTTTTTGATTTAAATAGGACTGTCCTGGACAGCTCAGTGTTAGTCTCCCTTCGGTTACGGATCCATTTTTATGCCTACTTCTATACATAATATTCATGCATATTCGTTATGTATCTTATTATCTGTTCACATGTGTCTAATCACAACAGTCCCCATCTCTATTATTTTTTACTTTGTTTCTTCGTATCCAGGCCGATAAAGGCAAATTTTTTCGGCCGTCCTGGTGTCATTCATATATATATATATATATATATATATATATATATATATATATATATATATATATATATATATAGAGAGAGAGAGAGAGAGAGAGAGAGAGAGAGAGAGAGAGAGAGAGACGCGCGCGCGTGTGTGTGTGCGTATTAAGAGTAGGTCCTCTAAATAGCTTGTATTGTGATTGTTGTTTTAAAAGTATTAGAATTTGGTAATGTTGTTATACATCGTAAATTATGATGATTTTCCACTTTTGAATTGATGGTAATGTTGAACCAAATATTGATTTTATCTTTTAATTGACTCTGAAGTTTTATTTTTACTGGAGGTTCCTATTTGCTACTTAGCGTATTAAATGTTTGGGGCACCATGTCGAAGGACTCGAGTTCGATCTCGTCTCGTATTCTGGCGATAAAAGATGAAAATCCACTCCCGGCTCAAGGATGTGTAATGAATGCTTTGGAGCATATGTCCTCTCGTAACCCCTGCCAGTTCAGCATACACAGTGAACAGGGACTATGAAATGCCGACTGCGCAGTGAGCTCTGGCGAGAGAATATGCAAGTTTAATGCTTGTCCTCTATCTATAAATAGGTTCATCCTAGCAAAGCAGATCCCGGATGCGTGTGATTATATGTAAAATGTAAGAGTATTCATTCACAAATGCCCTGAATCGCTTCATAATCCCGTTTTTATCGCTGTGGATATCAGTAATATATAATAATGCCATTATTAATAATATATAAATATGTAGGTCTGCATGGCATAAGGGCACGCGCACTTGACAAGGTCATGATGCAAACGACGACCCCAGAGCCTCCCTCTTCTCCACTTTCGGGTTAAGGTTAAGATTCATCACTTGAAGTCTAAGGTAGCTTTAGCTTTACGTCGCAAAGACATTTGTTTGCACATTATCTTCCCATTTAGGTGATTTGTCAATATGTGGAATCAATGCGAAAGTAATTTGGAGTAAAACTTGAGTGCATCCATCCATGGAGAGAAGTGCTTCTTCATATATAAAGGGCTGGATACTCTTCCTAATGTCCACCTATATGGGGTCGATGGCAGTCCTGTCACGTCCTGAGTCTAGTGCTCTGACCACTGTGCTACGTAGCACGGTCCTCTGGTACTATACTCTATTGCGCCATGTTAATTGGTTTATTATTATTATTATTATATTATTATTATTATTATTATTATTATTATTATTATTATTATTATTATTATTATTATTATTATTATTATTATTGAAGGTTGTCCAATAAAACCCTAAAGAGTATAAGTATCTACAATATGTATTTATGGTGCAGTAATTGGTCCCTAGACTTTCGGTGATTTTTTTTTTCTTTCTTTTCTCCCCTCTTCCCCTTCCTTCCTGTTGGTCCCCCAGGGGTCAGAAGCGTTCACACAGTGCCATCAACTCTCCCTTCTTCACCACTGTCCTATCCAATCTTTCCTCTTCCCTTCAAATCAAGGCATCTTACTAACAAGTAATAAGGAGATTACTAACCCTGCAAAAAAACTTGAAGTTTTTCTTATTTTTTGCAGAATTGTTCCAGCTCCCAATCAACTCACATACGGGGCCCCAATGACCCGTCCCCCCCGGGTAGATAGCTACAATGAACGAACGAACTTTTTTAAATCTGTTTAACCACCCCTGTTGATGGAGGCAGTAGTCTCCTTAAGTCTAGGGACCAATTTACTGTGCCGCAAATAGATTTTTTTTTTTTTTTTAGATTCTCCACCCACGGATGGGTGGAACGGGTCAGAGAGGACCCATAGGGTGGTCGCCAGCCGGCACAGGCCCCCATCCTC
>JAXCGZ010008956.1:0-2500 GCA_037179515.1 Halocaridina rubra
GGCTGGTGCCATAGCCAGCCTAATGAAACCCAGCTGTCTAGCCATGCTTATACCTACATATTTTAAAGCTCTCAATATAACCTGCATACTTATTTTCGTTCCAAAGGTGGGGTCTGTGCCTACTGCAACACTAACACTCCTATTGCAAGGCTCATGGACCTTGAATCTTCTGACTTTGATGTTCTCTAGCTGAAGATCTATCTCTCCACTACCAATATATTCCTTTGCTTCTGCTACTGCTTTCCAAACTCCACTGACTTTATGTATTTCTTTGAATATCTCTCCTGCCATGAGTCCTTGCTATCTTCTCACCCACTTGCTGAAGTTCTCTATATTGGGGACTTTTATATACACCACAGTGAGTGGCTCAATTCTTCTCACATTGAAATGGAAGGAAGTGAGGTTCTTGCTTTCTTTATTACTAGCAATCTGGAGCAGATTATCGAACATCTTACTCTTGCCCATGATCGACACAACATACAGTCAACACTCTTGATTTACTTCTAATCCTTCAAACTACTCATATTCTGTACTTTAACGTTTTGATAATTCTGACCACTCTGTGATCTCAGTCTCTTCCATTTTCATTCCCCCTCCATCAGTTCCTCCTACTCAGCGCTGCCTTTGGGGCACTTCGAGTGTACACAATTTGAAGATTCGCGTTACTTTCTCATTGACTTCCAGTGGAATGATTACTGCTTTCGGTCAGACAACCCTGATCAAGATGCCCTAAAAGCTGCCAAGATCTTGACCTCGGGAATAGGGGTAGTCATCCCCTCCTCTATGAAAACATTTCCTCCCCCTAATTCTTGGCGTGAGTGTGCCTGCAAATTGGTTATTTAGGCCAGGGATTGAGCTCACTGGTGGTACCAATCTTCTCCTTCAGATTTAGCTAGTTCCGCTTTTTCTAAAGCTAGGAATCGCTGTACTGCACAGCTTTGAAGGTCTAAAGCTTCCTTTATAAGAAGGAAAGTTGATGATCTTAACTCCTCTCCCGCTGATAATGTTTCTGGTCCTTAGTCAAACTCCTTTGTAACTTAAGCCATCTCCCTCTCATATGTTCCGATGGTTCTATAGCTTGTTCTTCCACTGACACAGACACTCTCTTTGACTCTCATTTTTCTGCCAACTCATCCGTAAACGATTCTAGTGTGCCTGTCTCTCATTCTTTACCCCTTTCTAACCCTATGCCCTCCCTTATCCCTTCTTCAAGCAAAGTTCATAAAGTTCTTCGTTCGCTAAAGACGAGCAAAGCACCCGAGTCCCAATGGGATCCCTGGAAAGTTCCTTAAAAGGTTTGCAGATAAATTGGCTCCTGTGCTTTGCCGTCATTTTCGTCTCATTCTGTTAATCAATGTCTATCCTTCATCTTGGAAGCATGCTTTAATGCAGCCTATTCCTAAGAAGGGTGACCACTGTCTTTCGTCAAACTCCCAACCTATTGCCTAACCTCATCTATTGATAAAGTTTTTGAAATTTTGCTCAATTCTCACTTCTTGAAATGTTTTGAATCTAACTCGCTTTTCTCCAATCACCAGTACGGCTACCGAGAGGCAAGATTAACTGGTGACCTCCTGTCCTATCTTAGTCATGTATATTCATCTTCTCCGAGGAACTATGGGGAATCCTTCGTTGCTGCCCTTGATATATCTAAGGCTTTTGACAGAGTCTGACACAAGACTCTGTTCACTACATTCCCTGCTTATGGTGTTAACCCTTCTCTCTTTTCTCTGACTTTCAGTTTTCTTTCTGACTGATTTATATCTGTGGTTGTTGACGGTGCAACATCTAACCCATTCTCTGTTACAAGTGGTGTTCCACAGGACTCTGCTCTTTCACCCACTCTGTTCCTTTTCTTCATTATTGATCCTCTACAATCCCCATCTTCCTCTCTTCTTCACGTCTTTGACGACGATTCTACTCTTCACTTTTCCTCTGCTTTTTCTTCACAACCTTCATCTCCTACTCGTAATCAGTCTCGTATCACATTTTCTCATACTCTTAGCTCCGATTTGGAGAAAGCATCTGTATGGGACAACCAAAATTTAATAAATTTAATGCCTCTAAGACACAGTTTCTGGCTATCTCATTATCTCTTCTCCTCCTTATAGCCCTATTGTCTTCAAAACTGATGATATGTGTCCTGTTAATTCTATTAATATATTAGGAATCCAAATAGCCTCTAAATTACCTTGAAGGAATCACATAATCCAAATTTCTAAGTCTGCATCCAAAATATTGGGGGTTCTATTCTAATATCTGTAAAGGTCTTGTCCGTCCCTGCTTAAAATACTGCTCACAAATCTGGGGTGCTTTTTCGTATACTTATCTTCTTGATAGGGTTGAATCTAAAGCAGTCCGACTCATTAATGATCCCTCTCTTACTCTTAATATGTATTCTCTTTCGCTTCACCGTAAGGTATCATACCAATCTCTTTTCTATCGCTACTAATTCCATTACTTCTCTGATGAGTTGGCGATTCGCATCCCTCCCCCACTG
>JAXCGZ010008956.1:5000-7500 GCA_037179515.1 Halocaridina rubra
CATCTTTTCCCACTTTTTGTGTGGTCGATGTTATATATATATAAATATATATATATATATATATATATATATATATATATATATATATATATATATATATATATATATATATATATATATATATATATATATATATATATATATATATATATATATATATATATATATATATATATATATATATATATATATATATATATATATATATATATATATATATATATATATATATATATATATATATATATATATATATATATATATATATATATATATATATATATATATATATATATATATATATATATATATATATATATATATATATATATATATATATATATATATATATATATATATATATATATATATATATATATATATATATATATATATATATATATATATATATATATATATATATATATATATATATATATATATATATATATATATATATATATATATATATATATATATATATATATATATATATATATATATATATATATATATATATATATATATATATATATATATATATATATATATATATATATATATATATATATATATATATATATATATATATATATATATATATATATATATATATATATATATATATATATATATATATATATATATATATATATATATATATATATATATATATATATATATATATATATATATATATATATATATATATATATATATATATATATATATATATATATATATATATATATATATATATATATATATATATATATATATATATATATATATATATATATATATATATATATATATATATATATATATATATATATATATATATATATATATATATATATATATATATATATATATATATATATATATATATATATATATATATATATATATATATATATATATATATATATATATATATATATATATATATATATATATATATATATATATATATATATATATATATATATATATATATATATATATATATATATATATATATATATATATATATATATATATATATATATATATATATATATATATATATATATATATATATATATATATATATATATATATATATATATATATATATATATATATATATATATATATATATATATATATATATATATATATATATATATATATATATATATATATATATATATATATATATATATATATATATATATATATATATATATATATATATATATATATATATATATATATATATATATATATATATATATATATATATATATATATATATATATATATATATATATATATATATATATATATATATATATATATATATATATATATATATATATATATATATATATATATATATATATATATATATATATATATATATATATATATATATATATATATATATATATATATATATATATATATATATATATATATATATATATATATATATATATATATATATATATATATACAGACATATATATGTTCTGTTCCGGTTTTACGTCACGGACTCCCTTATCAACCAAGGGCTAGGACGGTTGCCTTCTTGCGAAGGACTTGTTTTGGCAGATGTAATCCTTACGCTGAGTGCATGCCTTTGCTAACCTCAGACCGTGGCGGGGCGTGAACCCTCGACCTGACGCCTCAGAGTCGGAGATACATACATATATATATATATATATATATATATATATATATATATATATATATATATATATATATATATATATATATATATTTAAAGATTTATATATATATATATACATATATATATATATATATATATATATATATATATATATATATATATATATATATATATATATATATATATATATATATATATATATATATATATATATATATATATATATATATATATATATATATATATATATATATATATATATATATATATATATATATATATATATATATATATATATATATATATATATATATATATATATATATATCTTCTTGTTCGTCCACATCTTTTCCCACTTTCATGTGTGGTCGATGTTATATATATATAAATATATATATATATATATATATATATATATATATATATATATATATATATATATATATATATATATATATATATATATATATATATATTTATATATATATATATATATATATATATATATATATATATATATATATATATATATATATATATATATATATATATATATATATATATATATATATATATATATATATATATATATATTTATATATATATATATATATATATATATATATATATATATATATATATATATATATATATATATATATATATATATATATATATATATATATATATATATATATATATATATATATATATATATATATATATATATATATATATATATATATATATATATATATATATATATATATATATATATATATATATATATATATATATATATATATATATATATATATATAT
>JAXCGZ010008956.1:15000-17191 GCA_037179515.1 Halocaridina rubra
ATGAAAGTGGGATTGAGACAGGAATGTGTGATGTCACCGTGGCTGTTCAATTTGTATATGGATGGAGTGGTAAGAGAGGTGGATGAGCGAGTGCGTGGTCGAGGTTTGAGAATGGTAGATGAGGATGATAACGAGTGGGAGCTGAATCAGTTGCTGTTTGCAGATGATACTGTGGTGGTGGCAGATTCAGAGGAAAAGCTGTGTCAGTTAGTGTTAGAATTTGGAATGGTGTGTGAGAGAAGGAAGTTGCGAGTGGATGTGGGAAAGAGTAAGGTTATAAGGTGTACAAGAAATGAGGATGGTGCTGGATTGAATGTTATGTTGAATGGAGAGACACTTAAGGAAGAAGACCAGTTAATATATTTAGGCTCAGTTATAGCTGCAAATGGTGGTGTGGAAGCAGATGTGTGTCACAGAGTGAATGAAGGATGTAAAGTGTTGGGTGTGTTGAAAGAATTAATGAAGATTAGAGGGCTGGGAATGAATGTTCAGAAAATTTTGTATGAGAAAGTGGTTGTGCCAACTATAAAGTATGGGTCAGAGTTACTGGGTATGAAAAAAAACTGAGTGTGTTGAGAGGAAATTTCTGAGTATGACTGGCGTATCGGGGTTGAATAGGATTAGGAATGAAGAAGTGAGAGGGAGAATGGATGTGAGGAGAGATTTGGCAGCTAGAGTAGATAAATATTTTTAGAGATGGCTTGGTCATGTAGAGAGGATGGATAATGAACGACTACTGTAAAAGGTAATGAAATCGGAAGTTGATGGGAGAAATGCCAGGGGAAGGCCTATGTTGGGAAGGATGGATGGGGTAAGGAGGGCCTTGAATGATAGGAGAATGGATGTGAGGGAGGCAAGTTAACGTGCTAAAAATAGAAATGAGTGACGAATGATTGTGACGCAGTTCTTATTGGCATCTGCTGTTATCATGGAGTGCCTTTGTAGAGGCAACCTGTGGTAGGGGCAGTAGGGGATTTGGTAGTATGAAGCGACGTAAGTTGTGGAAGAGGAGGGAGGATGAGATGTGGCATTCCAGCAGTACCATCCATACCCTTGGCCAAATCTCGTGTCATTGCTAGAAGAACAAAGTGTAACCAAACGTTGTCTTATTTTGCTTCTTCTTTGATATCGGATACCCCCAAAATGGGGGAAAATGCTAATGTAAATATATAAATATGATATGATATAAATATATATATATATATATATATATATATATATATATATATATATATATATATATATATATATATATATATATATATATATATATATATATATATATATGTATATATATATATGTGTATATATATATATATATATATATATATATATATATATATATATATATATATATATATATATATATATATATATATATATATATATATATATATATATATATATATATAATAATAATATAAAATAATAATAATGATAATAATAATAATAACAACAATAATAATAATAATAATAATAATAATAATAATAATAATAATAATAATAATAATAATAATTATAATAATAATAGTAATAATAATAGTAGTAATAATAGCAATAATAGTAATAATAATAATAATAATAATAACAATAATAATAATAATATTAATAATAATAATAATAATAATAATAATAATAATAATAATAATAATAATAATAATAATAATAATAATAATAATAATAATAATAATAATAATAATAATAAAAATAATAATAATAAAAATTTTAATAATAATAAATACAATAACTATATAAGTAATACCATCCAAAAAATAAATTAGCAACAGGAGAACAATAAGAAAAAAATAATGATATAAACGGTTATCTAGAAAGATTTAAAAAAATTTACTACCACCTAGCGCGCCTATTTTCCTTCCAATAGTGAAGTCAACATGATCCACGGAAATTCTTAGCGCCCCTATATGCCGGGTACTGGTGGCCATTGACTGTGAACATTCTATAATTATAGTGGCCCTAAGAAAAAAAAAAGCAAAAAGAAAAAGAGATGAATAGTGTTGTGACTTGTCAAATGTAATGGTATTGCAAGAGATGTGTAACGAATACTCCAGAATATTCGGTGTAGATGCAGACTCAGCACAAGAACCGTTCCTGAACGAAGATTTAAACTGGAGCTGCCTTGGCCAGTCATAGTTAAGTCCTCAACACTTTCAGTTGTAGTATTTCAAAGGGC
>JAXCGZ010008957.1:0-5000 GCA_037179515.1 Halocaridina rubra
TCTGCGAAAGTCAAGAAGTGGGAATTAATTTTTTTAGTTAGAAAATAACAGTTATATTAAAGGGAATTATTTAAATTTTTTTAGTTAGAAAATAACAGTTATGTTACTAATTTATTTAATAAGGCATCTAACAGCCTCTGTTGACACTGAGCGAAACACTCTGTCACAGTTAGCAAGTCAGTTTATCAGTTAGGAAGAATATATAACAGAAACAGGTGGGTGCCACCTCGAACACAAATTCGAATTTTCCTTCAGGTTTGACTTTTGTTTTTCTTTTTCTTTTTATACTTAAATTACCATGGTCAAGTTTTTAAGTTAAGATGTGTGTTACCAGAAAGGAGACAAACTGAGTCACTAAATAGCACTTATATGGAGATATAAAAATTCTGTGTGAAGGTAAATTAAAAGTTTTTCTCTTTTCTTTTTGTATATATATTGAGTTAAATGTAAAGTCTAATCTTGTGATAACATACCTTGGTTAGCAAGTGGGTTTATCAGTTAGGAAGAATATATAGCAGAAACAGGTGGGTGCCACCTCAGACACAGGTTCGAATTTTTCCTTCAGGTTTGACTTTTGTTTTGTTGCATTTTTTTTCTTTTTCTTTTTATCCTTAAATTACCATGGTCAAGTTTTTAAGTTAAGATGTGTGTTACCAGGAAAGAGATAAACTGAGTCACTAAATAGCACTTATATGGAGATATAAAAATTCGGTGTGAAGCTTAATTAAAAGTTTTTATCTTTTTTTTTCCTCTTTCTCGTCTTCTTTCTATATTCTGTGAGAGGGAGAACATAAAAATGAAGCCATCTCTGTCCCAAACCTCTCCCACCCATGGGTCGGGAGAAGGGGTAGTCATCAGAGGACTTAAACAGAGAATCAAGAAGTTAGAGGAAATGGTTATAAGCCTTGATGATAAAATTCGGAATATGGATGGAGAAATGAAAGAGAATGAAACACTCAGAGAACAAATAAGATCTTTGGAGGAAGCAAATAAAGCACAAGGGCAGGAGAGAAAGGAACTAGAAAAAAGAATAAAGAAGCTGGAAGGGGAAAAGAGTCAACTAGAATCTAGAATTTCTAAACAAGAAGATAATAACAAACAGCTGAATGACAACCTAAAGGAATTAGATGTTAGTTCACTGCTCTCTTCTGAGAGAGACGAGATTGCTGCTTGGAATGTTCAGATTAAGGAAAACATTGAACAGTTCAGAAAAGAGTTCCAGGAGCTGAATATGGAAAACGATGCCATGAAAACGTCCTTTGCTGATGCACTAAAGGGGAATGTGGCAGTAAAAGAGGCTGCAAAGGTGGTGGCACTGGAAAACATACAAACAGTTGACTATAAAGAGACAGTAATCGAAAAAATGAAAGACGTTGTGATGGAAAGGGCAAACCCACTCATCAGACAGGCACTTGATAAGGAGAAGACAGTGGTAATCTCAGGCATAAGTGAATCCCAGGAGCCAACATGGCAGGGGAGACTTGAAGAAAATAAAGCTATGGTTGTAGACCTGATAAGAAAGCTTGGAGTAGTATGTGGTCCAGAGGATATTGTAAACATACACCAACTAGGTAAATATTCGAGGGAAGGAAAGCCGAGACCAACAAAAGTAACCTTTGAGAGAGGGGAGACATGTAGGGAAATATTGTTGAGAAAAAAAAGTCTAAAAGACCTTCAAGAATGCAAAGAAGTGTTCATTAGACGATACAGAACACAGGAAGAGATGGGAAAGATCAAAAACTTGTTGCAAGAGGCAAGAAGGTTAAATGATGAAAGAAATGAAGAAGAGAAGAAAAATTTTCGTTACAGAATACTTCCAGACAAAGGGGAGATAAAGAAGATAAGGACAGAAGATCAGGGGATGGGGCCCCATTAAGATTGTTATACACAAATGCTGATGGATTAGCTGGTAAGGCAGTAGAATTAAAAGATAGGATTCACAACAGTAAGGCAGATATAGTAGCAATTACAGAGACTAAGTTGAGTGAGGACATAAACAGTGTCACAGTTTTTCCTAAGGGCTTCAGAATACTAAGGGTCGAAAGATCTGAAAGGACTGGTAGAGGGATAGCACTGCTCATAAGTGAGAGGTTTCAAGTTGAAGAAATAAACGTGGCTATAGAAAGTGAGTTCAGGGAATTTCTTGTTGCTCGCATAAATACTGGGTCAGAGAGCATTATAATAACTGTTGTATACAACCCACCAAGGAACCAAAATAGGCTTGAAATTTATGAGGAAAGTCATATAGGTACGATTGAAGTCATAAACTCAGTTGTTAACATGGCGCGGGAGAAAAAATGTAGGATTTTGATTATGGGAGACTTTAATCATAAAGAGATAGATTGGATAAATCTTGACCCACACAGTGGTGTGGACTCATTTGGGGCAAGATTCCTAGATTGCGTACAAGGGAATTTCCTACACCAACATGTAATGGAACCAACAAGAGCCAGGGGTGAGGATGAGCCGTCACTACTTGATCTAGTGTTCACAGATAATGTGTTGGATAGTGAAAATATTGAGTATGAACCACCAATTGGAAAGAGTGACCACTGTGTGTTGTTGATGGAGTATATCATTGAAGACATTCTTCCTGAGAGTAGAGGCACTGAGGACATGAGGAGGAACTATCCGAAAGGAGATTACATCAAAATGAATGAGCTTTTTGCAGTTATTGACTGGAGAACCTTATTTTACAACAAATCTGTACAAGAAATGTATGACATCTTTTGTGAGAAATATGGGAAGATAGTAGATTGCTGCATACCTGTCACCAAAGTAGGTGTAATTCATGCCAGAGAGAAATGGTTCGATAATGGGTGTAAAAGAGCTAAGGAGTGGAGAGACAAATGCTGGAAAAGGTATAGGAGGAGAAAAAACATAAATGCCTGGCAAACCTACAAAAGAGCAAGAAATGACTACCTAAGTAAAAGGAGAGAGGCAGAGAGAGATTATGAGAGGGACATCACCAGGAAGGCTAAAGAAAATCCCAAGCTTTTCCACAGCTTTGTCAGAGGAAAACTGAAGGTAAAAGAACAGGTTTTAAGGCTAAAGAGAGCGGATGGAAGCATCACTGAGACGGACGAAGAGATCTGCAAAGAATTGAACAAGGAGTTTCAGTCAGTATTTACAGTAGAAAATACCCCACCCCCTCAGATTGCAGTGATAGAAGCTCAAGGGCCGGTATTAGAGAACATCAACCTTACAGCCACAGAGGTATGCAAAGTGCTGATGGATTTAGATGTTCATAAAGCTACAGGTCCTGATGACATATCCCCTCATGTGCTTAAAAAATGCGCAGACACAATATCAGTGGCACTAAGTATCATATTTAATGAGTCACTGGAGTCGGGGGAGATTCCAAGATGCTGGAAACAAGCAAATGTGATACCTATCTTCAAAAAGGGAAGGAGGGATACGGCTCTGAACTATAGACCAGTTTCCTTGACCAGCATAGTTTGCAAACTTATGGAGAAACTACTAAGGAAACATATCTCTCTTCACTTGGAATCCTTCAACTTTTTGTCAGTGAGGCAACATGGCTTCAGAGAAGGAAGATCAACAGTAACAAACTTATTAGAATTTTATGATGAGGTAAGCCAAATCTTACAGGAAAGAGAGGGCTGGGCAGATTGCATATTCCTAGACTTCCAGAAAGCGTTTGACACTGTTCCACATGGGAGACTTATTAGGAAGCTGCAATCAATGGCTAGAATAGGTGGAAATGTCTTGGAATGGATAAAAACTTACTTACAAGGAAGGGAACAGAGGGTTAGAGTAAGACACTCAGTGTCTGAATGGAGAAGAGTTAGTAGTGGAGTTCCACAGGGCTCAGTTTTAGGGCCACTTTTGTTCCTTGTATATGTAAATGACCTACCAGAGTCTGTAAATTCATTCATGAATATGTTTGCAGATGATGCAAAGATTGTGAAGAAAGTAAAAAACGAGAACAATGGTAGAGAACTTCAGGAGGATCTAAATAATCTGCATGAGTGGTCAGAAAAGTGGCTAATGAAATTCAATACCTCAAAATGTAAGGTAATGAGAATGGGTACAAGTGCAAGAAGGCCCAAGCTTGACTACTCGGTGGCTGGAGTACAACTTCAAGAGACAGAAAATGAGAGAGATCTAGGAGTAAACATACTGGCAGATTTGTCTCCAGAAATACATATAAATGGCGTAGTAAGGGCAGCATATGCATTCTTATCAAATGTAAGGGTAGCCTTCAGGCACATGGACAAGGAAATGTTCAGAAATATTAATGTAACCTATGTGAGGCCAAAACTCGAATATGCAGCCCCCTTTTGGAATCCGCACTTGAAAAAGCACATAGCTAAGCTTGAAAAAGTTCAAAGACATGCCACGAAACTGGTGCCAGAAATACGCAATCTCGGTTATGATGAGAGGCTGAGGGAATTAGACTTGCCATTACTCGAAGCTAGAAGAGTAAGGGGGGATATGGTGACAGTCTTTAAATTCCTTCATGGTTATGATAGAGTGGATAGGGATCGATATTTCGATATGGCTGGCTCTAGAACTAGAGGTCATAGTTTGAAGCTTGGTAAGAAAACTTGTTTGCAGGATGTAAGGAAATACTTTTTCAGTGTAAGAGTAGTTGATAATTGGAATTCGCTAAGCGAGGAGGTAGTTAATGCTATCTCAATCCATAGTTTTAAGGACAGGTATGATAAGTATCACTAAGTCTAAAAATGGAACCGATCAGGAGACGGGAAGATACGAGCTTTGGGCTCTTTCCCGTAAACACAATTAGGTAATCACAATTAGGTAATCACAAACACACACTGTTTTATCATCAGTATTTCACAAGCTTATAAGGGGTAAATTTTATCATTAGGTTCTTGAAGGCCATTGGTTGGTTGTATTTAAAATTTTTACAGCCGAGTACGATTTCTGAATCTAATCCTCTCTCTCTATCCGGAATAGTGCTAGGTACCTAGTTGAATTTGACTACTATCCTAGTGGCTGGATCTCTCTCTCTC
>JAXCGZ010008957.1:10000-17152 GCA_037179515.1 Halocaridina rubra
ATATATATATATATATATATATATATATATATATATAAAACACCAAATAAGCACATTACATATGTGGAAACATGAATCATTTTACCCCGACCGGGACTTGAACCTAGGACTTATAATTACTAAGCCAAGGCGATACCAACTACACCACAGAAGGTTAAAAGGAAACAGACTTTGTAGCTTATATCTGCTATAGTAGGAATCGGGACCATCAATAACCAAGTAAGGAGAGAGAAAGCAAAGGAGAGGGAGAGGGGAGCAATTTCATGCCTGAACAATATGCTTTTGGCAACATCAGTGATGCAGAAACATTTCCAACAATACTGAATTGGCACATCTGCATTTACATACCAACTGAAGCAGTATTTCAGTTGCTCAGCTTACGGACACTGGATTAATTTCTAACTTTAGATCTTTCTATGGTTCTAAGAATTTTCTAAAATGTCAGCACTTGAGAACCCCTTTTACAAATATCAAGGATTTAGAAACATACTCAACAGTAGTTGAGTATGGATTATGGACAATGGATTAATTACTAGCCTTAGATCTTGTCAAGGTTCTGAGAACTTTGTGACACCCACCCTACGCTTTGTACCAATCAAAAGTTTGTATCTCTCTCTCTCTCTCTCTCTCTCTCTCTCCTCTCTCTCCTCTCTCTCTCTCTCTCTCTCTCTCTCTCTCTCTCTCTCTCTCTCTCTCTCTCTCTCTCTCTCCTCTCTCTCTCTCTCTCTCTCTCTCTCTCTCCACAACACACACTGTTTTATCATCAGTATTTCACAAGCTTATAAGGGGTAAATTTTATCATTAGGTTCTTGAAGGCCATTGGTTGGTTGCATCTAAAATTTTTACGGCCGAGTACGCTTTCTGAATCTAATCCTCTCTCTCTATCCGGAATAGTGCTAGCTACCTAGTAGAATTTGACTGCTATCCTAGTGGTTGGATCTCTCTCTCTCTCTCTCTCTCTCTCTCTCACACACAAACACACACTGTTTTATCATCAGTATTTCACAAGCTTATAAGGGGTAAATTTTATCATTAGGTTCTTGAAGGCCATTGGTTGGTTGTATTTAAAATTTTTACAGCCGAGTACGATTTCTGAATCTAATCCTCTCCCTCTATCCGGAATAGTGCTAGCTACCTAGTTGAATTTGACTACTATCCTAGTGGCTGGATCTCTCTCTCTCTCTCTCTCTCTCTCTCTCTCTCTCTTTATATATATATATATATATATATATATATATATATATATATATATATATATATATATATATATATATATAATATAATATATATATATATATATATATATATATATATATATATATATATATATATATATATATATATATATATATATATATATATATATATATATATATATATATATATATATATTATATATATATATCTGTCTGTTTGTCTGTCCCTCCCTCCCTCCAACCTACCTACCTACCTACCTACCTAACTACCTATCTACCTACCTACCTATCTACATACCTACCTACCTACCTATCTATCTGTCTATCTATCTATCTATCTCATGCTTACATAAGTAATTATAGCATAAAACCAGATATATTCACTTTTAGAAATGAATGGCTTTAAATCCATTCAAGGCCTGATGGATTAGATACCAGGCCTCAAGAGGGGTGGCAGAAGCTGTTGCTTTGTGGTTTGCTTAGAAAGTACAAATTTGAGCATATATATATATATATATATATATATATATATATATATATATATATATATATATATATATATATATATATATATATATATATATATATATAGAGAGAGAGAGAGAGAGAGAGAGAGAGAGAGAGAGAGAGAGAGAGAGAGAGAGAGAGATAAATATATATATGCATATATATATATATATATATATATATATATATATATATATATATATATATATATATATATATATATATATATATATATATATATATATATATATATATATATTTATATATATATATATATATATATATATATATATATATATATATATATATATATATATATATATATATATATATATATATATATATATAAAACCAAATAAGCACATTACATATATGGAAACATGAATCATTTTACACCGACCGGGACTTGAACCTAGGACTTATAATTACTATGCCAAGGCGATACCAACTACACCACAGAAGGTTAAAAGGAAGCAGACTTTGTAGCTTATATCTGCTATAGCAGGAATCGGGACCATCAATAAACATGTAAGGAGAGAGAAAGCAAAGGAGAGAGAGAGGGAGCAATTTCATGTCTGAACAATATGCTTTTGGCAACATCAAAGATGCAGAAACATTTCCAACAATACTGAATTGGTACATTTGCATTTACATACCAACTGAAGCAGTATTTCAGTTGCTCAGCTTACGGACACTGAATTAATTTCTAACTTTAGATCTTTCTATGGTTCTAAGAATTTTCTAAAACGTCAGCACTTGAGAACCCCTTTTACGAATATCAAGGATTTAGAAACATACTCAACAGTAGTGGAATTACATAGCTGTATATCGATATAGCTGTAATATGAACATAGTGGCATTCAGATAGAATGCATTCATTCCTACTATAGCAGATAAAAGCTATAAGGCCTGCATCCTTTTAACCTTGTGTAGTTGATAGCGCCTTGGCTTAGTAATTATAAGTCCTAGGTTCAAGTCCCGGTCGGGGTAAAAATGATTCATATATATATATATATATATATATATAATATATATATATATATATATATATATATATATATATATATATATATATATATACAAACATAAATGAGGGATGAAATGAAGAAGGGATGAAAAATGTTTGCTTAGAATTCTTCCAGACAAAGGGGGGATAAAGAAGATAATGAAAGAAGATCAGGGATTGGGGCCTCATAAAGATTACTATACACAAATGCTTATGGGATAGCTGGTAAGGCACTAGAATTAAAGGATTGGTTTCACAACAGTAAGGCAGTTATAGTAGTGATTACAGAGACTAAGTTAAGTGAGGACATAAACAGTGTCACAGATTTTCCTATGGGCTTCAGAATATTAAGGGTTGAAAGATCTGAGAGGACTGGCGACAGGATACCACTGCTCATAATATTGAAAGATTTCAGGTTGAAGAAAATACTTTGCTATAGAAAGTGAGTTCAAGGAATTTCTTGTTGTTCTCATAAATACCGGGTCAGAGAGCATATAATAACTGTTGTATATAACACACCAAGGAACCAATATAGGCTAAAAGTTTATGAGGAAAGTCATATAGGTGCTATTGAAGTCATAAACTCAGATATTAACATTGCACGGGAGACAAAATGTAGGATTTTGATTATAGGAGATCTTAATCATAGAGAGATATATTGGATAAATCTTGACTCACACGGTGCGAAGGATTCATTTGGGACAAGATTCCTAGACTGTGTATAAGGGAATTTCCTACACCAACATGTACTGGAACCAAAGAGGGCCAGGGATGGGGATGAGCCATCACTGCTTGATCTAGTACTCACAGATAATGTGTTGGATATAGAAAAAAAATTGAGTATGAACCACCAGTTGGAAAGAGTGACCACTGTGTGTTGTTGATGCAGTATATCACCGAAGCTGTTCTGCCTGAAAGTAGAAGCACAGAGACAGGAGGAGGAACTATCCAAAAGGAGATTACATCAAAATTAATGAAGTTTTATGCATTTATAGACTGGAGGACCTTATTTAACAACAAATCTGTACAAGAAATGTACATATTTTGTGAGGAATATGGGAAGTTAGTAGATTGTCGCATACTTTCCACCAAAATAGGAGTTATTCATGCCAGAGAGAAATGGCTCAGTAATGAGTGTAAGAGATCTAGGGAGTGGAGAGACAAATGCTGGAAAAGGTACAGGAGAAAAAGCATAAATATCTACCAGACTTAGAAAAGAGCAAGAAATGATTTCCTAAGTAAAAGAAAAGTGGCAGAGAGAGACTATGAAAGGGATATCACCAAGAAGGCCAAAGAAAATCTAAAACTTTTCCATAGCTTTATCAAAGGCAAACTGAAGGTAAAAGAACAGGTTTCAAAGCAAAAAAGAGTGAATGGAAGCATAACTGAGATGGATGAAGAGATTTGCAAAGAATTGAACAAAGAGTTTCAGTCAGTATTTACAACAGGAAATACCCCACTCCCTCAGATTGCAGAGATAGAAGCTCATGGGCCGGTATTAAAAAACATAATCTTTTCAGCCACAGAGGTAGACAAAGCGCTGATGAAGTTAGATACCCATAAAGCTACAAGTCCTGAAGAGATATCCCCTTATGTACTTAAGAATTGTGGTAAGTTAATATCAGCGGCACGATGTATCATATTTGAAAAGTCACTGGAATCAGGGAAGATTCCAAGAAGCTAGAAACAAGCGAACATGGCACCTATCTTCAAAAAGGGAAGGAGGGATACAGTTCTAAACGATAGACTTATTTCCTTGACCAATGTAGTTTGCAAAGTTATGGAAAAACTACTAAGAAAACACATCTCTCTTCACTTGGAATCCTTCAACTTTTTGTCAGTGAGACAACATGGCTTCAGAGAAGGTAGATCAATAAAACCAAAATAATTAGAAATTTATGATGAGATAAGCCTCATCTTACAGGAAATAGAGGCTGGGCAGATTGCATATTCCTATACTTCCAGAAGGCATTTGATACGGTCCCTGCATAGGAAGCTTATTAAGAAACTGCGAGCAATGGCGACAATAGGTGGAAATGTCTTGGAAAGGATAAAAAGTTACTTAGAAGGAAGGGAACAGAGGATTAGAGTAAGACACTCAGTGTCTGAATGGAGAAAGGTTAGTAGTGGAGTTCCACAAGGTTCAGTTTTTGGGCCACTTTTGTTCCTTGTATATGTAAATGACTTACAAGAGTCTGTAATTTCATTCATGAATATGCTTTCAGATGATGCAAATATTGTGAAGAAAGTAAGAAACGAGAACAATGGTAGAGAACTCCAGGAAGACCTAAATATCTATTGTCTGAATGAGCGGTCAGAAAAGTGGCTAAAGAAATTCAGTGCTTCTAAATGTAAGGTAATGACAATGGGTACATGTGCAATAAGGCCCAAGCTTGAATACTCAATGGCAGGAGCAGAACTTCAAGAGACAGAAAATGAGGGAAATCTAGGAGTAAACATACTGGCAGATTTGTCTCCAGAAATGCATATAAATGGCATAGTAAGGGCAGCATATGCTTTCTTAGCAAATGTAAGGGTAGCCTTCAGGCACATAGACAAGGAAATGTTCAGAAATATTTATGTAATCTATGAAGGGCCACAGCTTGAATATGCAGCCCCCTTTTGGAATCCACACTTGAAAAAGCACGTAGTTAAGCTGGAAAACGTTCAAAGACATGCCACGAAACTGGTGCCAAAAATACGCAATCTCTGTTACGATGAGAGGCTGAGGGAAGTAGACTTACCATCATTCGAAGCTAGAAGATTGAAGGGGGATATGGTGACGGATTTTAAATTCCTTCATGGTTATGACAGACGGGATAGGGATCGATAATTTGATATGGCTAGCACTAGAACTAGAGGTCATAGTTTGAAGCTTTGTAAGAAAATGTAAGAAAACTTCTTTGCAGTATGTAAGGAAGTACTCTCTTTTTTTAGTGTAAGAGTAGTTGATGATTGGAATTTGCTAAGCGAGGAGGTAGTTAATGTTAGCTCAATCCATAGATTTAAGGACAAGTATGATAAATATCACAGGTACTGTGTGGAGATTTGTAGCTCGCGGATTGGTCGGTACAGCGACTGCTTCTTCCCATCTACCTCCAGACTCAGGAACTCTCTTCCTCCTTCTGTCTTTCCTAACTGTTATGACCTTTCATCCTTCAAAAAGCAAATCTATCGTCGTCTAAGAGCCTAGTCCTCCATATCTCTGGGTCCTCTTTACTTTGACTGTTTTTTTTCTGTCTGTCGTTTTCCTTTGTGTGATATTACCTCATCTCTGCCTTGCCCTTAACCTTTTTCTTTTCCTTCTTCTTGGTATTTTCTCGTGCCCGGGCCTTTGTTGATGAGGGCAGTTTCTGCCTGTCCCGGTGTCACACTCTTGAAAAAAAAATACAAAAATTGAATCGACAAGGAGACGGGGTGTTACGAGCATGGTGCTCTGTCCCCGTAAGCACAATTAAATGATTATAATTAGGTAATTACATACATACATACATACATACATACATGCATACATACATATGCACATACATGGCCTCATTCCCCTTGTAAGTGGGGCAAGCCAAGAAACTAGCATACACCACGATCCGCACATACATCATCTACTCCTCTTAGTTCCTTTCGAGATAAAGCGTTGTCACATTTCCCCCCTTCCACCCTGTTTGGGTCCCCCACAAGGTAAGCAGGCAAGGATATTCTCTAATGAGCCCCGACAGACGCAGCTGGCTTACTTCCATTGATTCATCACATGGCAACTCCCCTCACACCCATCCATCACAGTTCTGATGGACGGGTTAGTAGGTGCCAAAAATTCTTTTGGTCCGTGTTACCTACACACAGTCTTCCTCTACTCATTTCTATCTCTTACATGCTCTCTTCCCTGCTCCACTGGCATGCCACGTGCATTCAATGGACTTTTTCCTCTTGGCCTACTCCAACCACAACTTCACTCCACTCTTTTTGCTATTCGCTTATCACGCATCCTTTTCATGTGTTCAAACCAACTCAGATCTAACCTATCCGATAACTTTCTTTCATCACAAATTCTCTGCCTGACATTTTCATTTCTTAATATATATATATAAATATATATATATATATATATATATATATATATATATATATATATATATATATATATATACATATATATTTATATATATATATATATATATATATATATATATATATATATATATATATATATATATATATATATATATATATATATATATATATATATATATATATATATATATATATATATATATAATATATATATATATATATATATATATATATATATATATATATATATATATATATATATATATATATATATATATATATATATATATATATATATATATATATATATATATATATATAGTTATGTATGTATGTATGTATGTATGTATGTATGTATGCATGTATGTATGTATGTAT
>JAXCGZ010008958.1:7500-10000 GCA_037179515.1 Halocaridina rubra
GTGGCATGTCTCTGAACTTTTTCCAGCTTAACTACGTGATTTTTCAAGTGTGGATTCCAAAAGGGAGCTGCATATTCAAGCTTTGGCCTCACATGGTTTCCATAATTATTTCTGAACAATTCCTTGTCCATTCGTCTGAAGGCTACCCTCACATTTGCTAAGAAAGCATATGATGCCCTTACTATGCCATTTATATCCATATATGGAGACAAATCTGATAGTATATTGACTCCTAGATCTCTCTCATTCTCTATCACTTGAAGTTCTGCTCCTGCCACTGAGTAGTCTTCCTTGAGCCTTTTTGCAATTGTATCCATTTTCATCACCTTACATTTAGAAGTACTGAATTTCATTAGCCACTTTTCTGACCACTCATACAGACTATTTAGGTTTTCCTGAAGTTCATTATTATTGTGTGTGTGTGTGTGTGTGTATTTGTGTGTGTGTGTGTGTGTGTGTGTGTGTGTGTGTGTGTGTGTGTGTGTGTGTGTGTGTGTGTGTGTGTGTGTGTGATTACTTAATTGTGATTACCTAATTGTGTTTACGGGAAAGAGCCCAAAGCTCGTATCTTCCCGTCTCCTGATCGGTTCCATTTTTAGACTTAGTGATACTTATCGTACCTGTCCTTAAAACTATGGATTGAGATAGCATTAACTACCTCCTCGCTTAGCGAATTCCAATTATCAACTACTCTTACACTGAAAAAGTATTTCCTTACATCCTGCAAACAAGTTTTCTTACGAAGCTTCAAACTATGGCCTCTAGTTCTAGAGCCAGCCATATCAAAATATCGATCCCTATCCACTCTATCATAACCATGAAGGAATTTAAAGACTGTCACCATATCCCCCCTTACTCTTCTAGCTTCGAGTGATGGCAAGTCTAATTCCCTCAGCCTCTCATCATAACCGAGATTGCATATTTCTGGCACCAGTTTCGTGGCATGTCTTTGAACTTTTTCAAGCTTAGCTATGTGCTTTTTCAAGTGCGGATTCCAAAAGGGGGCTGCATATTCGAGTTTTGGCCTCACATAGGTTACATAAATATTTCTGAACATTTCCTTGTCCATGTGCCTGAAGGCTACCCTTACATTTGATAAGAATGCATATGCTGCCCTTACTACGCCATTTATATGTATTTCTGGAGACAAGCTTAGCTAAGACACAGTAATTCTACTGTGTGTGATTACCTAATTGTGATTACCTAATTGTGTTTACGGGAAAGAGCCCAAAGCTCGTATCTTCCCGTCTCCTGATCGGTTCCATTTTTAGACTTAGTGATACTTATCATACCTGTCCTTAAAACTATGGATTGAGATAGCATTAACTACCTCCTCGCTTAGCGAATTCCAATTATCAACTACTCTTAAACTGAAAAAGTATTTCCTTACATCCTGCAAACAAGTTTTCTTACGAAGCTTCAAACTATGACCTCTAGTTCTAGAGCCAGCCATATCGAAATATCGATCCCTATCCACTCTAGCATACCCATGAAGGAATTTAAAGACTGTCTCCATATCCCCCCTTACTCTTCTAGCTTCGAGTGATGGCAAGTCTAATTCCCTCAGCCTCTCATCATAACCGAGATTGCGTATTTCTGGCACCAGTTTCGTGGCATGTCTTTGAACTTTTTCAAGCTTAGCTATGTGCTTTTTCAAGTGCGGATTCCAAAAGGGGGCTGCATATTCGAGTTTTGGCCTCACATAGGTTACATAAATATTTCTGAACATTTCCTTGTCCATGTGCCTGAAGGCTACCCTTACATTTGATAAGAATGCATATGCTGCCCTTACTACGCCATTTATATGTATTTCTGGAGACAAGCTTAGCTAAGACACAGTAATTCTACTGTGTGTGATTACCTAATTGTGATTACCTAATTGTGTTTACGGGAAAGAGCCCAAAGCTCGTATCTTCCCGTCTCCTGATCGGTTCCATTTTTAGACTTAGTGATACTTATCATACCTGTCCTTAAAACTATGGATTGAGATAGCATTAACTACCTCCTCGCTTAGCGAATTCCAATTATCAACTACTCTTAAATTGAAAAAGTATTTCCTTACATCCTGCAAACAAGTTTTCTTACGAAGCTTCAAACTATGACCTCTAGTTCTAGAGCCAGCCATATCGAAATATCGATCCCTATCCACTCTATCATACCCATGAAGGAATTTAAAGACTGTCACCATATCCCCCCTTACTCTTCTAGCTTCGAGTGATGGCAAGTCTAATTCCCTCAGCCTCTCATCATAACCGAGATTGCGTATTTCTGGCACCAGTTTCGTGGCATGTCTTTGAACTTTTTCAAGCTTAGCTATGTGCTTTTTCAAGTGCGGATTCCAAAAGGGGGCTGCATATTCGAGTTTTGGCCTCACATAGGTTACATAAATATTTCTGAACATTTCCTTGTCCATGTGCCTGAAGGCTACCCTTACATTTGATAAGAATGCATATGCTGCCCTTACTACGCCATTTATATGTATTTCTGGAGACAAATCTGC
>JAXCGZ010008958.1:15000-17105 GCA_037179515.1 Halocaridina rubra
GCATATTTTTTTATATTTTGTTCCATGAATTTCTGTGTGTTTATGAATGCAAGTTTCCATGCAGTTTGAAACGTCGATATAAAGGTTAAAGGACTCGAATGAATGGCAAAAGCACGGGGCCCATTCCCTCTCTCCAATCATGTGGACCCAGCGATATCCAGGCAATGCAGAGGTCATATTTGTTGTTGTTGTTGTTGTTTTTAGAGATTAAAGCCAACCTTGTGTTGGCACCGACCCTTGTCCAAAGGACGGCCCGTAGGTGGGTAGGTCATATTTGCTGTTGTTGTTTGAGATTAAAGCCAACCTTGTATTGGCACTGGCCCTTGTACAAAGGACGGCCCGTGGGTAGGTCATATTTTGAAGACTTCAAATGATATTTAGTTGATGCAACCTGAAAAGTAGTGCGTCGAGCACCCTAGGAAGATTTCATAAAGATAAAATGGGGATGATTTTTGATCGAGCCCCGATATTTATCCCGGTTTGTGATCGAGAGGTAGTTCAATGAGATTAGGAATAAACCTTTTTTGGCAAGAGATAATTTGAGAACATCATTCATGAATTACCCTGAATATAGATTCATTTCTGAACCCAAAATGAATCTTTTTGCTTTAAGAGTCAATTTTTTCGTATAATGGCTCATTAATGTTATGAATATCATAAAAAACATGCAACATCCACAGAAGTGACAAACAGCTTGCTGATTTATATATGGATCAAAGGCTCCCTTTTCAATTAAGGGCTAAGACGGTGCTGTCTCTCCAAGGACTTTGGTTGGCAAGTGCGACCGTTACCCTGAGTGAATGTCCTTTTTAACCTCAGACCATGGCGGGTCTCGAATCGACGACTTGACGACTCAAAGTCAAATGCGTTACCAACCCGCCCACGGCCGCTACTGGAATAACGAGTGCCTATCAGTGACAATCAGTGCCTGCAGAGCGGATTCCTGCCTGTGTATTCAACCTGATCCATCTTCTTGTTTCTTCACAACACTTGAGCGGAAAGATATTTGAAGCTGATTTGCATATTGGCTAACTTTTAAATGAGTTTCTTCTTCTTTGTTTTTTCTCATATTAATCTTTTTTCTCTAGACCTTCTCTCCTGGCTAGTACAGAGGTAACGCGCTGGCTTCGCATTCACGAGGTCGAGAGATCGGTTCCTGTCCAAGACCGAGAGTTTAAGCTGTTTACTGGAAGGTTACTGCTGTGGCTAGGCACCACAGTGGGGGGTTAGGGCTTGCCCCTGCTGATGAATACCCATTGCATAATGGGAATAAAAGTTTATTAATATTATTATTCTCTCTCTCTCTCTCTCTCTCTCTCTCTCTCTCTCTCTCTCTCTCTCTCTCTCTCTCTCTCTCTCTCTCTCTCTCTCTCTCTCTCTCTCTCATATCAGTGTAGCGGAGGGTACAGTAATAGCCTCAATTCTTCCTAGTCCATGCCAACTCAGCAGGAATAAAGCGTACACAAGTGAAATGGCCTATTTGTCAGGTGGTCGATTCGAGACCCAACGCTGTAAGAGGATAACAAGGGCATTCACTCAGGTAACGATCACACACTGCCAAAACCAAAGTACTTCGTAAGAAGGCACCGTCCTAACCCTTAAAAGAAGAGAGAGCCCGTGACGTAAAACGGGATCAATAGTAGAAACAAGTGCACCATGAACTCAGACATGAGAGCAGACGTACATACGCCTGTCATGAAGCTCTGGACGTGAATTCATAGAACCTTTTTGGCGCTCCGATTCTATTTATTTCGTTTATTGCTGTTTTTCTTTATGTTTTTTTACTTTAATGTAAATGATTAACTATAATTTTTTCTCAGTTCTGTGACATAATAAACTATTTTTTCGATATATAGATATATATATATATATATATATATATATATATATATATATATATATATATATATATATATATATATATACACATATATATATATATATATATATATATATATATATATATATATATATATATATATACATACATACATGTGAGGGAAGCAAGCGAGCGTGCTAGGAATAGGAATGAGTGGCGAGCGATTGTGACGCGGCTCTGAAGGGCATCTGCTGTTACCACGGGGCTGCATCTTACAGAGATAGCC
>JAXCGZ010008959.1:0-17067 GCA_037179515.1 Halocaridina rubra
TGCAGTGTACTGATGATCTGTTGACCATTAACCTTTAAAAATTCAATCTACATCCACAGACAAAGAAGAAATCAAGGAAGACAAAGAAAATGCAGAAAAGGAGAATAAGGAAGAACAAGAGGTTGAAGCAGAAAAATGAAAAATGAAGCGGAGAAGCAAGAGTGAAGATTTTAGTGATGTGTCTCAATTTCGTCTTTGGATAAGTTTGAGTTTTGATTCACCAAATGAATGTGGGGCTATGGTACAGACGTATGAATAGACATTGGAACCATGCAGTAGTGTTTTACAGTTACTTTGTGCTTGTGTGTGTGTCTACTGGATCTCTACGTTGTTTGTAATAATCAGTAACCGATTCCAGTTCGGCCATAGTTTGTCTCCGAGTTTTTTCTGTCTATATTGCCTTTGCTGTGTATGATGAATTTATACATAATCACTGATCAATCATATAAATTTACACATTGTCTTGTGTATTGTTATGACTGTAAAATTCCTAATCAGCTGCATGGATCCAAACTCTGGCTATAGTAAGCATTTAATATAAATTAAAACAATAGTAGATTTTATTATAAACTATTATTATTATTGTAATAATTATCATTATTATTATTATTGTAATTTTTACCATCATTATTTAAACACAACTGCACCTTCACGAGGGACAATCTAAAAAACCATTGACTTTAGTAGTAAGAACCTTTTTTAATTTCACTGCAGCAACGTATGAGTTCCTTTTATAACCTTTACTCCTCTGCTTCACCACAAAGGGTTTGAGTTACTTTACTCAGTTTATGCTGCTCAGTAGGCAGTATAGTAGTAGTGGTTTGCCTGAATCCATTGGTTGAGGTCTTATTGGGTGGATTCACATCCCCATTTGTGTTGGTGGGCTTACAGCATTACCAACTGATTGGTTCGCATTGCTGGGATTGTGGGACACTGGTAAATATTGGTTCTAAACTGTGAAGTGCGTTTAGTTTAAGTAAATTTGGGATATTCTTGGTATAATGGCATTTTAGTTTGACATTAGATACAAGGAATATGGAAGTAAATTCTGTATCTTTTCAGGCAAATATCGATATTTCATGGAATTGTGAATCCTCCTCATAGAAAAACTGTAAAATGGATGGTGTAGACTGAAGAATTAATATAAGAAAGATATTTGAATGGTAATGCATTTCAAGAAGATGGTACTAGAAGTCTGTATTATACTCATTCTTTGCTCATAAGTGATAGGAATATTAAGGATGTATATACCCAAGTGAAGAGACAAGTTGCTGTAAAGTGGCAACACTGATGTGTTGAGAACATAAAAATATCTTTTGTACAAGAAAAAATAAAAGGGCTTTAGTAGACTTCGAGTATGCAAGGCATTGTATTAGGAAACACATTTTGAAATTTTTTACCAGAGATTTTCATATGTCATGTAGCTAGCTGTTTTGCAACACAAGATATTGTATCTGTCATATTGATGGCATTGTATTGTAGTTAATAAAAAGGAAGTTGCTTCATAGTTGCTTGAGTGAAGGCATATATGGAGTGAGCACAAAAAGGGGTAAGATAAGGAATACAAAAGGGCAGCTTGCTTTAAGCTAGCCATTTTGAGTTTATAGAGTATGTATGAAACATTGGAGAGCATTAGAAATGAGCTGGGATGAAAGGGCTAAAAATTTAAATTCTTGTGACCAATGTGACGAAGTTGAATCAAAGAATTACTTTGGAAAGATGTAAATGAAAAGAAGCTGAATGAGTGGAATTGTGTCTAATATTGGAAAGCCGGTTTGGAATGGAAAAGGCTAAATACTGTACTGGTTATGTGATAGGGAGTAGTAGGTAAACTGATAAATAAAAATTTTGACGTAGAGAATAGATTTGTAGGAAACAGATTTAAGGACTAAGCACTGGAAATTTGAGAAACTAGCAAAGACAGCAATAGAGAAGGGAAAAGTAAGAGCTAATGGTTACATTGCCGTTATATTTCTCTTATAACAGTTAGTTTCAAAACTGAAATTATTGCAAAATCTCTCCTTTTCTCTGTCTCTTTATTTATGGAACTGACAGGATGCGATAATTGGTAGCATATTTGTTGCATGGGGTAGATTGAAAATCCTTGCGATATGCTCTGTATCTCTCTCTCTACAACACTTATATTCTTAAGCGTATTGGTTTATTGTAGTCATTCTATACAAGGACTTTGAGAAGGCTGAATAATTGGAATGGCTGGAACTTACGACATTAGAAGTTAGATTAGTAGTTATTGGTCATAGATTGGCTTTTGAAGCCAGCCTATTATTGCAAGGTTTGTTATTTCCCCTGTTGGTGATTTTTTTGATGTCCCAAATTGGTGATAGGCGATGTCCACTTTCAGCAATTTTGTGTCCTTCCATGAAGTGATCTTAGATGCAGTTCCGCCATCTCAGAGTACATATAAGGTACAGTATCTCAAATCTCTTTTATATGTAAATAATTCTATTTTTTTAATTTTTTAAGCACACGAAATGTAAAGAAAAAATCTTGTGATATTTTTGTTATTTGCTCAATTTAGTTTGCCTCTTAGATAGATTTTTTTAATTAATATGAATATAACACTTAGTATTAATATAAGCATGCCAGTATATGTAATGATATAGACCTAGATTCAGTGAGGTACTTGTGTTGTAATTATTAATGAGCAAAATAGTGTCGTTGAACTCTGAAGCATTTTTAAAGGCTCTGAGGATATACCTAGCTATGTATTTTGATGAATGAATTTGTAAACACCCTTATATGATATAATGTTTTTACATATGTAATACCATGAAAACTTTTAAGCTTTTTCTTATGCACAGAATAAAACATCATCTGAAGGATTAAAGTCATCATTTGCAGTCAAAGTAGTCGCTTAAATGAAATCATGATCATGCTGCATTTCGGGTTTCTTTTAAGAAGTTTTAATAAGATTTATCCTTTTCAACACGATTGCTGTAAACCTAATCTAAAAGTTGGCTGCTCCCCAGAATTGGTATAATGCTGTATGATTTTTCAGTTGATCAGAGTTTGTGAAGTAGGTCATTGATTTTAATAGCATGTAGGATAGCTCTCTGTTTTTGTAAATGTATTTGTTGGGAATGAGGATGTATATTGCTCGAGGAAAGTAGAACTGTGTTACATTACACAGATCGTAATGTAGGATGGAGTATGAAATGTACAAAAATGAGTGAAAAATACCTTAAGAACATCACTGACACTATGAATACAGTATAATGAATGTAACCAAAGTATAGAACATGGCGTGAAGGCAACAATTGCATTTTGATGTGCTCTCTATACTTACAAATGAAAGAGAATATATATCAATTGTTTGCATTTGTGATGAGTATTTAATTTTGCCCTTGGTTTGCAAGGTTAAAGGCTCTCGAGTATGTTTTTTTGTTTATTTCAGAAGTGAATGGTCATTACTCTTGCAATATAATACCATATTATTTAGAACTGACTCAATTGAGTTATTATTATTATTTTTATTATTATTATTATAATTATTATTATTATTTTGCTTCAGAACCAGAAGAAGAGATTTGTTCGTTTGGAGATTCCTAATATTTGACTTTTTATTATGGTCATGACCACATAATGTCAGGAGAGACATGGAAACTTAAGGTCTGTTGAAGGTGTTAATCCTCCTTCTACTCTACTTACCTTTGGGATATGTCGTTTCTTCTTGAAGCATAGAGATATTATTATTGAATATTGTTATTAACATTATTCTTGGCTTTTATTTTCTTAATACTGTATATTACACTTCAGCCTATTTTGAATATGGCAACAAAAAAAGCTGGGGAACTTACAATTTATATATGAAGTGTTTTGGAAATACTGTGGCAGTTACTTTGAGAATTGGATGCGTCCAAAGGTGAGCTTTACTTTCAGACTTAGTCAAATGGTTTGTGTCTCTTAAAAGATAACATGAACAGGTTTTTTGTTTTAATTCTGGATGTCTTGTATAATTTTGAGAAATTAACTTCTCTCTCTCAAGATCAGCGTTAAAGTTCACCTCTAATCTTTTTGGCTGTTATCTCTGAGGCATGCACATCTCTTGAAATCATTAAGTTCTTTGATTATTTTTGGGTCTGAAATGTAGCGCATCTTGGGAGATAATACTGGACCTTCTGGTGTCTAGATGATGGCATTTAATTATCAGAATATGTAATTTCATAGACTGTAAGTTTATTCAGAATATGATTTCTCCAAAGCAAAGCTGAATTAAAAGCAAATCCTAATAGAACCTCATGAAACTATATGTAACTCAGTGTTTGACGGCTTTTGTTTGTATTGTATGACAGTTCAGCTGTTCTTAGAAAAGCAGATGGAAGTTCATCTATTTTTTTTATATTGGCCTTTAAGTATATATCAGTATGTCAAAGTAGTTTTTTCTCTCCTAACACTTCAGTATTCCTAAGTTTTGGGTGAAATTTAAGACACACACTTCTTCTTGGCTATGATTAACCCCCCTGGACCATTAGTATCAAGAAGCTGCTTTGATGCCTTTGATTTGAGAACAGGATATTTTTGCTGGTTTTCGCTTCAACCCAAATATCAATATAAAAAACTGCTCCTGTGCTGTTATGTCATATCTTGAACATTCAGCTAGATAGAAATACACTTGTAAAAAACTAAAGTATACTGTATTAGATTTGCAAAAATAAATACCTGTTAATACCGAAGACTTCAAATAGTGAAGAATCAACGTATTATAATCAAACATTGACAAAATATTCATCTCATTTCTATATTTCAGTATAATTGGTGTGAATGGGAGAGATCCTGTTGCCTTTTTGGTCCTAGTTGCTTGCAGTTTTGCTTACAACATAAGTATGATTAT
Source organism: Halocaridina rubra (assembly GCA_037179515.1). Classification (NCBI taxonomy): domain Eukaryota; kingdom Metazoa; phylum Arthropoda; class Malacostraca; order Decapoda; family Atyidae; genus Halocaridina; species Halocaridina rubra. The sequence goes on from JAXCGZ010008959.1 coordinate 4,853, forward strand.
TAGTAATTTTGCATGCAGCTTTGATGAGATATTCCTTCTATTTTGTATTATTATTACTCCATGAAATGCGTTTTCGCATAGCTGCACCTTGCTGATGGCACACCTGAGTCGGAAATGCAAAAATGAATGGATATTCAATTGCAGTTAGGCAATTACATTATTCATAAATGAATTAAGGAGCTTTAGCTGACATTTACTGGGAACTGTCAGAATATCTAGCACTTTAAAGTCTTTGCAAATAAGGTACCAAGATATATCATCTTTCATAAAGGTGATGAATTGTAGTAGCCAAATAGGACTGTGAAGTAGCTGTAGTTAGCTGAGGTTCCTTGATAAGGCGGTGAAGAAGCATCATGACTGTATCTTGATAATACAGTTGTAGCAAATAGTACTGCTAAGCGAAGAGATGGCTGAAGCAGTATTTCTAAGTATAATACTAAAACAGCAGTTATAGTCTGTTTAGATGGTAAAGTGGTTGCATCAAGGCAGCGACTACAGAGAATAAGGTGTAACAAGGTAGCTGCATCAAGATTTGTACTGAATGAGAAGGTTCTAACAAGGTAATAAACAACTGGGTTCCTGATGGAGTCACCTTCCCTAACGCTGAAGTGACTTGTCAAGGAACTACTTGTTAAATGCATCACTTGGTGGTGGCTATGAAAATTTTGAAAAAATTGCTTAACTTTTTGGCAACTTCGCCTATTATTGCTTAACTTTTTGGCTACTTCGCCTATTATTGGCAACCCTTCATTAATATTTTTTGAGGTGAAAGCTACTCTTTGCAATTCACATACAGCATGGATTTTCTTGGGCTTGCAGGGGTCTTCCTATTTAATATATTGCTGGTATAGAGGATATAAAAGAAATGCTTAGTCTACCTCAAGTCGTATTGAAAAGTAAATAAGAATTATATTGGATCCAGTAAAGGTCCTAATAAGCATGATTTGTAGCTATTTATGTCTTTGTTCTATGACTATAGACTGGGGCTTTAGGTGCGGCCACCCTAATATTTTTTGTGAGCTCACATGGTAACGAACTTTGGAGGAGCTTTAAGTATAAAAGTTTTTGTAGTCTTTATGACGTTTCTTATATATATATATATATATATATATATATATATATATATATATATATATATATATATATATATATATATATATATATATATATATATATATATATATATATATATATAGCAATGGTATTATTTTGAATAGCTATAATAGCATTATAGACAAGCCAAGGACTAAAAGGATTTACTGTACTGTGCTATGTACAGTACAGTATTTGTATATTTCCCCCCCCCCAAAAAAGTTGTTTTTCAAGACTTATTTCGGGTCAAAACAAGATGGAATTACTTTTGAAATAAAATATTTGGCCTTAAAGCCTAGTTAAGTTCCCAAGTTGTCTCATTAATTTATTAGTGCTCAAAATAGGGAGTCAGTTTTTTTTATAAAATGAAAAAGATGATGCACCCTCTTGGGTGGATATGTATAACGAACAGATGTAAGACGAAAGAGCCGCACAAAGTCAGTATCCCTCTGTGTCACTATGGAGAAAGTAAGTAATAGAGGGCCACAGGGATCAGCGCAATTGTGGGTGACCTAAGGAATCAATAGGAATGATTGGGGTGAATTGGTATTTGATTAATGTATGCTCTGACTCGGCCATCACCATATAGAGAAGGATTGCGGCAATTGTATATGCAAGTTAGCTTCCAGGTACTGTTAAAGTTTTAATTTCGTTTTCATATCTTGATTTTTTAAAGAATGAGAAACGATGGTTAAGGACGTTATCAAGTAAGTGGCTGTCAAGGCTTTATCCCATTAAATTTAATCTGATGAAAATATGCAACATTGAAAGAAGGTGAAATTTTTGGTATTCGACAACGTATGAGATACAAAGGTTTTCTGAAAGAGCGAGGTAATTGATCAGTTAATTGTAGATTTGTCATTTAGAATGAAAACGAAATAGCTTATAATACACCGCCCCTTGAAATCGGAAGAAGAAGAGCACATGGAATTAATTTTGAAATCTCTCCGTGGCCTTAACAAAGATGACAATAATGTGAAGCTCCAGAGCTAGAGGTCACATCTCGAAGCTTTGTAAAATATCTCTGCCGGATGTGCTCAGGTAAATACATAGATTTAAGAGTAAAATATTCTTAGAGTAAGTGTATCACTTTAATCTAAGTAAGAAAAGACATGTCGATATGAAAGCTATATTTTCTACAGCAAATACTTAGATGTAAGAGTAAGGCACTATGAGATTGGATATAGAACTTTAATCTCTTAAGTAAAGATATATATATATATATATATATATATATATATATATATATATATATATATATATATATATATATATATATATATATATATATATATATATATATATATATATATATATATTATATATATATATATATATATATATATATATATATATATATATATATATATATATATATATATATATATATATATATATATATATATATATATATATATATATATATATATATATATATATATATATATATATATATATATATATATATATATATATATATATATATATATATATATATATATATATATATATATATATATATATATATATATATATATATATAATATATATATATATATATATATATATATATATATATATATATATATATATATATATATATATATATATATATATATATATATATATATATAATATATATATATATATATATATATATATATATATATATATATATATATATATATATTTTTTTTTTTTTTTTTTTTTTTTTTTTTTTTTTGGTAAGTGTTCACACTTGGTAACAAAAGGGAAACTAGTAGAGACGATGTTGTGTTTTGTAGTCTTATTCGTGTGGTAATGTGAAATTACAGATCTGTACAAAGTTTGGGCTTTACTGAGGGTGGAGGAAAGAAAATTAATGGAAGGACTTGTATAAATACTTGTCAATATGTGTGTATGTGTAAATAGTGTGAAAGTTGTGTATATATATATATATATATATATATATATATATATATATATATATATATATATATATATATATATATATATATATATATATATATATATATATATATATGTGTGTGTGTGATTACCTAATTGTGTTTACGGGAAAGAGCCCAAAGCTCGTATCTTCCCGTCTCCTGATCGGTTCCATTTTTAGACTTAGTGATACTTATCATACCTGTCCTTAAAACTATGGATTGAGGTAGCATTAACTACCTCCTCGCTTAGCGAATTCCAATTATCAACTACTCTTACACTGAAAAAGTATTTCCTTACATCCTGCAAACAAGTTTTCTTCCGAAGCTTCAAACTATGACCTCTAGTTCTAGAGCCAGCCATATCGAAATATCGATCCCTATCCACTCTATCATAACCATGAAGGAATTTAAAGACTGTCACCATATCCCCCCTTACTCTTCTAGCTTCGAGTGATGGCAAGTCTAATTCCCTCAGCCTCTCATCATAACCGAGATTGCGTATTTCTGGCACCAGTTTCGTGGCATGTCTTTGAACTTTTTCAAGCTTAGCTATGTGCTTTTTCAAGTGCGGATTCCAAAAGGGGGCTGCATATTCGAGTTTTGGCCTCACATAGGTTACATAAATATTTCTGAACATTTCCTTGTCCATGTGCCTGAAGGCTACCCTTACATTTGATAAGAATGCATATGCTGCCCTTACTACGCCATTTATATGTATTTCTGGAGACATCTGCCAATATGTTTACTCCTAGATCTCTCTCATTTTCTGTCTCCTGAAGTTGTACTCCAGCCACCGAGTAGTCAAGCTTGGGCCTTCTTGCACTTGTACCCATTCTCATTACCTTACATTTTGAGGTATTGAATTTCATTAGCCACTTTTCTGACCACTCATGCAGATTATTTAGATCCTCCTGAAGTTCTCTACCATTGTTCTCGTTTTTTACTTTCTTCACAATCTTTGCATCATCTGCAAACATATTCATGAATGAATTTACAGACTCTGGTAGGTCATTTACATATACAAGGAACAAAAGTGGCCCTAAAACTGAACCCTGTGGAACTCCACTACTAACTCTTCTCCATTCAGACACTGAGTGTCTTACTCTAACCCTCTGTTCCCTTCCTTCTAAGTAAGTTTTTATCCATTCCAAGACATTTCCACCTATTCTAGCCATTGATTGCAGCTTCCTAATAAGTCTCCCATGTGGAACAGTGTCAAACGCTTTCTGGAAGTCTAGGAATATGCAATCTGCCCAGCCCTCTCTTTCCTGTAAGATTTGGCTTACCTCATCATAAAATTCTAATAAGTTTGTTACTGTTGATCTTCCTTCTCTGAAGCCATGTTGCCTCACTGACAAAAAGTTGAAGGATTCCAAGTGAAGAGAGATATGTTTCCTTAGTAGTTTCTCCATAAGTTTGCAAACTATGCTGGTCAAGGAAACTGGTCTATAGTTCAGAGCCGTATCCCTCCTTCCCTTTTTGAAGATAGGTATCACATTTGCTTGTTTCCAGCATCTTGGAATCTCCCCCGACTCCAATGACTCCTTAAATATGATACTTAGTGCCACTGATATTGTGTTTGCGCATTTTTTAAGCACATGAGGGGATATGTCATCAGGACCTGTAGCTTTATGAACATCTAAATCCATCAGCGCTTTGCATACCTCTGTGGCTGTAAGGTTGATGTTCTCTAATACCGGCCCTTGAGCTTCTATCACTGCAATCTGAGGGGGTGGGGTATTTTCTACTGTAAATACTGACTGAAACTCCTTGTTCAATTCTTTGCAGATCTCTTCGTCCGTCTCAGTGATGCTTCCATCCGCTCTCTTTAGCCTTAAAACCTGTTCTTTTACCTTCAGTTTTCCTCTGATAAAGCTGTGGAAAAGCTTGGGATTTTCTTTAGCCTTCCTGGTGATGTCCCTCTCATAATCTTTCTCTGCCTCTCTCCTTTTACTTAGGTAGTCGTTTCTTGCTCTTTTGTAGGTTTGCCAGGCATTTATGTTTTTTCTCCTCCTATACCTTTTCCAGCATTTGTCTCTCCACTCCTTAGCTCTTTTACACCCATTATCGAACCATTTCTCTCTGGCATGAATTACACCTACTTTGGTGACAGGTATGCAGCAATCTACTATCTTCCCATATTTCTCACAAAAGATGTCATACATTTCTTGTACAGATTTGTTGTAAAATAAGGTTCTCCAGTCAATAACTGCAAAAAGCTCATTCATTTTGATGTAATCTCCTTTCTGATAGTTCCTCCTCATGTCCTCAGTGCCTCTACTCTCAGGAAGAATGTCTTCAATGATATACTCCATCAACAACACACAGTGGTCACTCTTTCCAATTGGTGGTTCATACTCAATATTTTCAATATCCAACACATTATCTGTGAACACCAGATCAAGTAGTGATGGCTCATCCCCACCCCTGGCTCTTGTTGGTTCCATTACATGTTGGTGTAGGAAATTCCCTTGTACGCAATCTAGGAATCTTGCCCCAAAGGAGTCCTCACCACTGTGTGGGTCAAGATTTATCCAATCTATCTCTTTATGATTAAAGTCTCCCATAATCAAAATCCTACATTTTTTCTCCCGCGCCATGTTAACAACTGAGTTTATGACTTCAATCGTACCTATATGACTTTCCTCATAAATTTCAAGCCTATTTTGGTTCCTTGGTGGGTTGTATACAACAGTTATTATAATGCTCTCTGACCCAGTATTTATGCGAGCAACAAGAAATTCCCTGAACTCACTTTCTATAGCCAAGTTTATCTCTTCAACTTGAATCCTCTCACTTATGAGCAGTGCTATCCCTCCACCAGTCCTCTCAGATCTTTCGACCCTTAGTATTCTGAAGCCCTTAGGAAAAACTGTGACACTGTTTATGTCCTCACTCAACTTAGTCTCTGTAATTGCTACTATATCTGCCTTACTGTTGTGAATCCTATCTTTTAATTCTACTGCCTTACCAGCTAATCCATCAGCATTTGTGTATAACAATCTTAATGAGGCCCCATCCCCTGATCTTCTGTCATTATCTTCTTTATCTCCCCTTTGTCTGGAAGTATTCCGTAACGAAAATTTTTCTTCTCTTCTTCATTTCTTTCATCATTTAACCTTCTTGCCTCTTGCAACAAGTTTTTGATCTTTCCCATCTCTTCCTGTGTTCTGTATCGTCTAATGAACACTTCTTTGCATTCTTGAAGGTCTTTTAGACTTTTTTTTCTCAACAATATTTCCCTACATGTCTCCCCTCTCTCAAAGGTTACTTTTGTTGGTCTCGGCTTTCCTTCCCTCGAATATTTACCTAGTTGGTGTATGTTTACAATATCCTCAGGACCACATACTACTCCAAGCTTTCTTATCAGGTCTACAACGTTAGCTTTATTTTCTTCAAGTCTCCCCTGCCATGTTGGCTCCTGGGATTCACTTATGCCTGAGATTACCACTGTCTTCTCCTTATCAAGTGCCTGTCTGATGAGTGGGTTTGCCCTTTCCATCACAACGTCTTTCATTTTTTCGATTACTGTCTCTTTATAGTCAACTGTTTGTATGTTTTCCAGTGCCACCACCTTTACAGCCTCTTTTACTGCCACATTCCCCTTTAGTGCATCAGCAAAGGACGTTTTCATGGCATCATTTTCCATATTCAGCTCCTGGAACTCTTTTCTGAACTGTTCAATGTTTTCCTTAATCTGAACATTCCAAGCAGCAATCTCGTCTCTCTCAGAAGATAGCAGTGAACTAACATCTAATTCCTTTAGGTTGTCATTTAGCTGTTTGTTTTTATCTTCTTGATTAGAAATTCTAGATTCTAGTTGACTCTTTTCCCCTTCCAGCTTCTTTATTCTTTTTTCTAGTTCCTTTCTCTCCTGCCCTTGTGCTTTATTTGCTTCCTCCAAAGATCTTATTTGTTCTCTGAGTGTTTCATTCTCTTTCATTTCTCCATCCATATTCCGAATTTTATCATCAAGGCTTGTAACCATTTCCTCTAACTTCTTGATTCTCTGTTTAAGTCCTCTGATGACTACCCCTTCTCCCGACCCATGGGTGGGAGAGGTTTGGGACAGAGATGGCTTCATTTTTATGTTCTCCCTCTCACAGAATATAGAAAGAAGACGAGAAAGAGGAAAAAAAAAAAAGAAAAGAGAAAAACTTCTAATTTACCTTCACACAGAATTTTTATATCTCCATATAAGTGCTATTTAGTGACTCAGTTTGTCTCCCTTCTGGTAACACACATCTTAACTTAAAAACTTGACCATGGTAATTTAAGTATAAAAAGAAAAAGAAAAACAAAAGTCAAACCTGAAGGAAAATTCGAATTTGTGTTCGAGGTGGCACCCACCTGTTTCTGTTATATATTCTTCCTAACTGATAAACTGACTTGCTAACCAAGATATGTTATCACGGGATTTAGACTTTACATTTAACTCAATATATATACAAAATAACAAAATAGCAAACGAGAAAGCTAAAAGAAAAGCAAAAAAAATGAAGAAAATAGGACTGCTGTACTACTTGGCAACTTAACTCAGTACTGTTGACAGGTGGGTATTTGGTAATTTTTTTTTCTTTTATTATTCAATTTTTTCGTGTATCAAACTAACTAACTAGTTAATATAAATGGGAAGGATACTGTTTTTAACAATATATAGAACCACAGGATCAGGTAAAACGGCTTAAGAGCTTTCCCCAGTTTACACAAAAAATTAGGTAATGTGGTGTGAGGCTCCACGTCTGGCAACTCTTCTAGATTTCCCTCAAGGCAGAATCTGGACGGCAGCTTCTCTCTCTTCCTCACGAAAAAGTTCTCAATTTTTTTCCTTTAATATGAACAGTCTCGTCTTACAACAAATATTAGTTTTTGTACTCACAATACTCTGCAGGATTTCAGATTTTTGGAAATTATGGTAAAGTTTTCCACTAAGCACTTTAGTCACTCGAAACAGTTTAAATTTTAAGAGGAGCAATTCCGTGTGTCACTGAACGCGCGGTGTGTGTGTGTGTGTGTGTGTGATTACCTAATTGTGATTACCTAATTGTGTTTACGGGAAAGAGCCCAAAGCTCGTATCTTCCCGTCTCCTGATCGGTTCCATTTTTAGACTTAGTGATACTTATCATACCTGTCCTTAAAACTATGGATTGAGGTAGCATTAACTACCTCCTCGCTTAGCGAATTCCAATTATCAACTACTCTTACACTGAAAAAGTATTTCCTTACATCCTGCAAACAAGTTTTCTTCCGAAGCTTCAAACTATGACCTCTAGTTCTAGAGCCAGCCATATCGAAATATCGATCCCTATCCACTCTATCATAACCATGAAGGAATTTAAAGACTGTCACCATATCCCCCCTTACTCTTCTAGCTTCGAGTGATGGCAAGTCTAATTCCCTCAGCCTCTCATCATAACCGAGATTGCGTATTTCTGGCACCAGTTTCGTGGCATGTCTTTGAACTTTTTCAAGCTTAGCTATGTGCTTTTTCAAGTGCGGATTCCAAAAGGGGGCTGCATATTCGAGTTTTGGCCTCACATAGGTTACATAAATATTTCTGAACATTTCCTTGTCCATGTGCCTGAAGGCTACCCTTACATTTGATAAGAATGCATATGCTGCCCTTACTACGCCATTTATATGTATTTCTGGAGACAAATCTGCCAGTATGTTTACTCCTAGATCTCTCTCATTTTCTGTCTCTTGAAGTTGTACTCCAGCCACCGAGTAGTCAAGCTTGGGCCTTCTTGCACTTGTACCCATTCTCATTACCTTACATTTTGAGGTATTGAATTTCATTAGCCACTTTTCTGACCACTCATGCAGATTATTTAGATCCTCCTGAAGTTCTCTACCATTGTTCTCGTTTTTTACTTTCTTCACAATCTTTGCATCATCTGCAAACATATTCATGAATGAATTTACAGACTCTGGTAGGTCATTTACATATACAAGGAACAAAAGTGGCCCTAAAACTGAACCCTGTGGAACTCCACTACTAACTCTTCTCCATTCAGACACTGAGTGTCTTACTCTAACCCTCTGTTCCCTTCCTTCTAAGTAAGTTTTTATCCATTCCAAGACATTTCCACCTATTCTAGCCATTGATTGCAGCTTCCTAATAAGTCTCCCATGTGGAACAGTGTCAAACGCTTTCTGGAAGTCTAGGAATATGCAATCTGCCCAGCCCTCTCTTTCCTGTAAGATTTGGCTTACCTCATCATAAAATTCTAATAAGTTTGTTACTGTTGATCTTCCTTCTCTGAAGCCATGTTGCCTCACTGACAAAAAGTTGAAGGATTCCAAGTGAAGAGAGATATGTTTCCTTAGTAGTTTCTCCATAAGTTTGCAAACTATGCTGGTCAAGGAAACTGGTCTATAGTTCAGAGCCGTATCCCTCCTTCCCTTTTTGAAGATAGGTATCACATTTGCTTGTTTCCAGCATCTTGGAATCTCCCCCGACTCCAATGACTCCTTAAATATGATACTTAGTGCCACTGATATTGTGTTTGCGCATTTTTTAAGCACATGAGGGGATATGTCATCAGGACCTGTAGCTTTATGAACATCTAAATCCATCAGCGCTTTGCATACCTCTGTGGCTGTAAGGTTGATGTTCTCTAATACCGGCCCTTGAGCTTCTATCACTGCAATCTGAGGGGGTGGGGTATTTTCTACTGTAAATACTGACTGAAACTCCTTGTTCAATTCTTTGCAGATCTCTTCGTCCGTCTCAGTGATGCTTCCATCCGCTCTCTTTAGCCTTAAAACCTGTTCTTTTACCTTCAGTTTTCCTCTGATAAAGCTGTGGAAAAGCTTGGGATTTTCTTTAGCCTTCCTGGTGATGTCCCTCTCATAATCTTTCTCTGCCTCTCTCCTTTTACTTAGGTAGTCATTTCTTGCTCTTTTGTAGGTTTGCCAGGCATTTATGTTTTTTCTCCTCCTATACCTTTTCCAGCATTTGTCTCTCCACTCCTTAGCTCTTTTACACCCATTATCGAACCATTTCTCTCTGGCATGAATTACACCTACTTTGGTGACAGGTATGCAGCAATCTACTATCTTCCCATATTTCTCACAAAAGATGTCATACATTTCTTGTACAGATTTGTTGTAAAATAAGGTTCTCCAGTCAATAACTGCAAAAAGCTCATTCATTTTGATGTAATCTCCTTTCTGATAGTTCCTCCTCATGTCCTCAGTGCCTCTACTCTCAGGAAGAATGTCTTCAATGATATACTCCATCAACAACACACAGTGGTCACTCTTTCCAATTGGTGGTTCATACTCAATATTTTCAATATCCAACACATTATCTGTGAACACCAGATCAAGTAGTGATGGCTCATCCCCACCCCTGGCTCTTGTTGGTTCCATTACATGTTGGTGTAGGAAATTCCCTTGTACGCAATCTAGGAATCTTGCCCCAAAGGAGTCCTCACCACTGTGTGGGTCAAGATTTATCCAATCTATCTCTTTATGATTAAAGTCTCCCATAATCAAAATCCTACATTTTTTCTCCCGCGCCATGTTAACAACTGAGTTTATGTCTTCAATCGTACCTATATGACTTTCCTCATAAATTTCAAGCCTATTTTGGTTCCTTGGTGGGTTGTATACAACAGTTATTATAATGCTCTCTGACCCAGTATTTATGCGAGCAACAAGAAATTCCCTGAACTCACTTTCTATAGCCAAGTTTATCTCTTCAACTTGAATCCTCTCACTTATGAGCAGTGCTATCCCTCCACCAGTCCTCTCAGATCTTTCGACCCTTAGTATTCTGAAGCCCTTAGGAAAAACTGTGACACTGTTTATGTCCTCACTCAACTTAGTCTCTGTAATTGCTACTATATCTGCCTTACTGTTGTGAATCCTATCTTTTAATTCTACTGCCTTACCAGCTAATCCATCAGCATTTGTGTATAACAATCTTAATGAGGCCCCATCCCCTGATCTTCTGTCATTATCTTCTTTATCTCCCCTTTGTCTGGAAGTATTCCGTAACGAAAATTTTTCTTCTCTTCTTCATTTCTTTCATCATTTAACCTTCTTGCCTCTTGCAACAAGTTTTTGATCTTTCCCATCTCTTCCTGTGTTCTGTATCGTCTAATGAACACTTCTTTGCATTCTTGAAGGTCTTTTAGACTTTTTTTTCTCAACAATATTTCCCTACATGTCTCCCCTCTCTCAAAGGTTACTTTTGTTGGTCTCGGCTTTCCCTCCCTCGAATATTTACCTAGTTGGTGTATGTTTACAATATCCTCAGGACCACATACTACTCCAAGCTTTCTTATCAGGTCTACAACGTTAGCTTTATTTTCTTCAAGTCTCCCCTGCCATGTTGGCTCCTGGGATTCACTTATGCCTGAGATTACCACTGTCTTCTCCTTATCAAGTGCCTGTCTGATGAGTGGGTTTGTCCTTTCCATCACAACGTCTTTCATTTTTTCGATTACTGTCTCTTTATAGTCAACTGTTTGTATGTTTTCCAGTGCCACCACCTTTACAGCCTCTTTTACTGCCACATTCCCCTTTAGTGCATCAGCAAAGGACGTTTTCATGGCATCATTTTCCATATTCAGCTCCTGGAACTCTTTTCTGAACTGTTCAATGTTTTCCTTAATCTGAACATTCCAAGCAGCAATCTCGTCTCTCTCAGAAGATAGCAGTGAACTAACATCTAATTCCTTTAGGTTGTCATTTAGCTGTTTGTTTTTATCTTCTTGATTAGAAAAGCTAGATTCTAGTTGACTCTTTTCCCCTTCCAGCTTCTTTATTCTTTTTTCTAGTTCCTTTCTCTCCTGCCCTTGTGCTTTATTTGCTTCCTCCAAAGATCTTATTTGTTCTCTGAGTGTTTCATTCTCTTTCATTTCTCCATCCATATTCCGAATTTTATCATCAAGGCTTGTAACCATTTCCTCTAACTTCTTGATTCTCTGTTTAAGTCCTCTGATGACTACCCCTTCTCCCGACCCATGGGTGGGAGAGGTTTGGGACAGAGATGGCTTCATTTTTATGTTCTCCCTCTCACAGAATATAGAAAGAAGACGAGAAAGAGGAAAAAAAAAGAAAAGAGAAAAACTTCTAATTTACCTTCACACAGAATTTTTATATCTCCATATAAGTGCTATTTAGTGACTCAGTTTGTCTCCTTTCTGGTAACACACATCTTAACTTAAAAACTTGACCAT
>JAXCGZ010008960.1:0-15000 GCA_037179515.1 Halocaridina rubra
CACACACACACACCCACACCCACACCCACCACCCACCCACCCACCCACCCACACACACACACACACACACACACACACACACACACACACACATATATATATATATATATATATATATATATATAATATATATATATATATATATATATATATATAAACTTGTACTGCATATAACTACAAGAAAAAGAGAGTAGTCATGGCGTCCCTCATAGTAGTAACCCCTGTCAATTCAGCACCTTCCTTGATTACACTTTAGATATGTGGAGTCAATGGTAGATCAGTGCTTTTGCAAAAATAATTATAAACAAATATATATATATATATATATATATATATATATATATATATATATATATATATAATATAAGAGACACTCATTTTTCAAGGCACGAAAGGAGCAAGAGGGTTTAACACAGTGCCGGTGTCAAGCCCGGATTAATGGAGAGGACTGGCTGTAAAAATTTAAAACCAAAACTAACATCAGCCTTTTGGAGGATTAGTAAAATCAGTGACCCAAAATGAACATAGGAAAACTGTTAATATAGAAAATTTAAAATTATATTCGTTGTATAAATTCAACATTTAATTTTATTTCATTCTAAACCTCCCTTTAACCTACTCTAGTCTTAATTCCCAACGACGCATTCTATTCTTCACCCCATTCATCAGTTTTATTCTGCACCCCCACTCAATACCTCTAGTTTTCACCCCCATTGTTTATCCATATCCACCCCTTTTATTTTGGATCCTTATTATTCTTTATTTCCATTAACCTCTTCTATTCTCCACCCTCTCCAATTCACCCCATTCACCATTAGAGCTCTTCACCCCATTCAAAACCTCTTTTCTCCAACCCATTTGCATTCTCTGTTGCCTAGCCATATTCACCCTTTTAGTCAGGCGCCCAATTCACTTTCTCTATTCTTCATTCTTTTCACCCCTCTGCCTTTCACCCCATTCACCGCTTTTTCCTTCACCCCATTCACCCCTGTGTTCTTAACCCCTCTATTCTTTACCCTGTTCACCCACTCTTTCCTTCACCACATTAAACCCCTCTATTCTCTATCCTATTCACCCCAGTGTTCTTCACTCCCATTAGCCCCACTATTCCCACCCCATTATACCCTCTATTCTTCACCCCATTCACTCCCCTGTTCTTCACCCCCATTCACCTCATTATCTCTCAGACACTTATCAATTCCCGCTTGGAGCAGCTTGCAATAAACAAAGGGGTGAGGGGGTAAAGAAGGGCAGGGGAAGGTCAGAGAGGAAGGAGGTAGGGAGGGATAAGAGAAGGTTTTAGGGAGGTGGGTTGGGTTGAAGGGGAAAGGAGGGTGGGGAAGGTCAAAAGGGAGGAAAGGAGAGGGAGGGAAGGGAGGACAGGTATAAGGAGAACAGAAAGGGGTAAAGGTGGAAGGGAGGTGGTAGGAATAAAGGGAGGGGGAGGAGAGGGTTAAAATGAGAAGGGGAAGGTGTGAAGGGGAGAAGCAAGGTATTGAAAGGTCAATAGGGAGGGAGGAAGGGGAAAAAGAGTAGAAGGTGAGAATTTTAAGGGGTGAAGGTGTAAGAATAATAATAATATAATAATAAACCTATATTTCCATTACAATACAATGGGTATTCGTCAGCTGGGGCAAGCCCCAACCCCCCACTGTGGTGACCAACCACAGCAGTACCTGCCAGGAAACAGCTTAAACTCTCGGTATTGGACGGGAAGGATAGTGGGAGGTCAAAAGGGAGGGAGAAAGAGAGGGGGAGGGAGGGAGAGGGTTATAGGGAGATGCCGAAGGGGAAAAAGAGTGGAGGAAGGTCAAAAGGGAGGGAAAAAGAGAGCAAGGGATGGGAGGAGAGAATTATAGGAAGGTGGATGGGTGAAGGGGGAAGAAGAGTGGTGGAAGGTCAATGGCAAGGCAAGGAGGGAGGGGAGTGTTATAAGGAAAAGGGGTCAGTGAAGGGAAAGATGGGTGGTAGCAGGTCAAACGGGAGGGAGGGAGGGGAGGAGAGGGAAGAAGGGAATTGGAGGGTTGAAGAAGGGAGTTAGGAGGTAGGAAGGAGGAAGTGGAGGGAAAGGAGGGTGGTAGTGAGTCAAACGGGCTGGAGGGAGGGGATGAGAGAGAAGAAGGGAAGTGGAGGGTTGAAGGAGGGAGTTAGGAGGTACGAAGGAGGAAGTAGAGGAAGGAGGGAGGATGGAGGAGAAGGGGTACAGGAGTGGTGAAATAATAGTATGGGAAGGCTAGACAGTGCCAATATTGACCTTGGCTCGGCAAGGTTAGGGGAAGGGGAGAAAAGCTAGACAGTGCCAATATTGACCTTGGCTCAGCAAGGTCATTTATAGGGGAGGGGGAGAAAGGGAACTCTATCAAAAAGATAATATGGAAAAGGGCAACGCCACGTAAAAAAAAAAAGGAAGGAGAGAAGGAAGGAAGAAAAATTATGGAAAACACTGATAAAAGAAGGAGAAGAAAGGAAAGAAAATGGGAAGGAAGAGGAAGAGGGAAGGAAGAAAAATGATGGAAAACACAGATAAAAGAAAAGGTAGAGAAATGAAAGAAAATGGGAAGGAAGAGGAAGAGGGAAGGAAGAAATATGATGGAAAACACGGATAAAAGAAGGAGAAAAAGGAAGAAAGGAAGAAGGAAGGTGGAGGAAGGGAAGAGGGAAGGAAGAAAAATGACGGAAAACACGGATAAAAGGAGAAGAAAGGAGAGAAAATGGGAAGGCAGAGGAAGGGAAGAGGGAAGGAAGAAATATGATGGAAAACACGGATAAAAGGAGAAAAAGGAAAGAAAGGAAGAAGGAAGGAAGAGGAAGGGAAGAGGGAAGGAAGAAAAATGACAGATAACACTGATAAAAGAAGGAGAAAAAAGGAAAGAAAATGGGAAGGAAGAGGAAGAGGAAAGGAAGAAACATGATGAAAAACACTGATAAAAGAAGGAGAAAAAAAGGAAAAGAAAGAAAGGAAGGAGAGAAGAATGATGGCTAAGACTGGTGGAAAAGAAGGAAGAAACGAGGAATGAAGAATGGTGGATGACTGATGGAAGAAGAGAAAGAAAAAAAGAAAAAAGAAAGATGGAAGAAGAATGGTGGAAAAGATTAATGGACGAGGAGTGATAGTAAAAATATATTTCTTAACTAGAAATTAACTAATCTAACTCACCTAACCTAACCTAACCTACCTTAACCTAATCTAACTAATGCTTTAAATTTCTTTATTTTTCCTGACTGGGGAGTGTGTAAGTAAACATTAACCATTAATTGATATTGGAGGAGAGTGGTGGAAAAGATGATAGTGAGTGCGAGTTGAGACTGCTGGATGATGGTGAATGATTGTGAAGAATGATGTTGGTGATAGTGACTCCATAACTATCATTAATTGTATAAATATTTACTTTAACACCCTCTACGAATGAACTAAAAATATTTAAGCCCTGAAAAATATTCTAAATAAAAAAAAATGGAATTATGAACTTGTTTTCTTAACTAGAGTTGAACTAACCTAGATCTAAAAATCGTATATCATATATATTAAAATATTTGCAATAACTAGGGTGTGAAAGTACAAATATACCATTAATTGATTTTGGGAAAGATTGGAGGGAATGGATGGTGGAGGTAGGTGGGCAGACTGCTGTATGGTGGAGATATGGTTGGTGATGGTGAAATATTGTGAGTAATGATGTAGATAATAATGACTATAAAGGTATAATTAATAATGTCAGGAACTTTAATAGAAAAAATAAATAAATTACAGTAGTGTGGAAAGTCTTAGATAGTCACCGTGGCTCAAGCGGTAGCGTCCGCGACTCTAAGGTGTCAGGTCGAGGGTTCACGCCCCGTCACGGTCTGAGGTTTGCAAGGGCATGCACTCAGCGTAACGGTTACATCTGACAAAACAAGTCCGTCGCAAGAAGGCAAGCGTCCTAGCCCTTGGTTGAAAAGGGAGTCCGAGACGTAAAACCGGAACAAGTGTGGAAAGTCTTAGCCGTCGTAAAAGTCGAATAAATGGGGCGGAGCGAAGGGATGGGGGAAGCCCTCCATAATGGCATTTTTATTCGTAAAGAGTCAAGGTTTTTACTTTGACTCGGCCATTCCCCTTATGAGGTATATTATAGACCCTATAGTTAAACAGAACAAACACCACATACACCCTACAATGATATCCTTTGCACTAGTATCAGGGTCTCCCAACCCAAAATGCTCAGAGGGACCTACACCCCTAACCTCCCCAGGGTCCCCCAATCCAAAATGCTCAGAAGGACCTACACCCCTAACCTCCCCCAGGGTCCCCCAATCCAAAATGCTCAGAAGGACCTACATCCCTAACCTCCTTCAGGTTCCCCCAACCCAAAATGCTCAAAGGACCTACACCCCTAACCTCCTCCAGGGTCCACCAACCCAAAATGCTCAGAGGGACCTATACCCCTAACCTCCTCCAGGGTCCCCCAACCCAAAATGCTCAGAGGGACCTACACCCCTAACCTCCTCCAGGGTCCCCAACCCAAAATGCTCAGAGGGACCTACACCCCTAACCTCCTCCAGGGTCCCCCAACCAAAAATGCTCAAAGGACCTACACCGATAACCTCCTCCAGGGTCCCCAGTCCAAAGTGCTCAGAGGGACCTTCACCTCTAACCTCCTCCAGGGTTCCCCAACCCAAAATGCTCAAAGAACCTACACCTCTAACCCCCTCCAGGGTCCCCCAACATAAAATGCTCAAAGGACCTACACCCCTAACCTCCCCCAGCGTCCACCAACCCAAAATGCTCAGAGGGATCTATACCCCTAACCTCCCCCAGGGTCCAAAAATCCAAAAAGCTCAGAGGGACCTACACCTCTAACCTCCTTCAGGGTCCCCCAACCCAAAATGCTCAAAGGACCTACACCCCTAACCTCCCCCAGGGTCCACCAATCCAAAATGCTCAGAGGGACCTACACCCTAACCTCCTCCAGGGCCCCCAATCCAAAATACCCAGAGGGATCTAACCCCTAACATCCCCCAAACAAGTGTCCTTCCTGCCATTTCTGGAACACCACATACACCCTACAAATAATATTCACTCCATAATTCTCTTAGGGAAAAACCCCATCCATACCTTAAAGTGACACCCCCTTACAACAATCTCTGGGACCCCCACTTCAACCCTTAATGATATTACCCCCCGAACCTCATCCTATACTGGTACTCCTCGTAAAAATATCAAATCTCCCACCTCCACCATGCAATGCAACCCCCTGCACTGTTCTGTCCCTCACTCCATAATACTCTCAGGGCCCTACACCCTAATCTCACCCCCTGCTACAATCTCAGGCACCCCACCTTCACCCCTACAATAATACACCTTGCATTATTCTGTCTCTCCCCAAGAGCATACCTCACCCCTATACTAGCACCCTTTGTAACAATCACAGCCCTCCCCATCCCTACCCCAAAACGGTATCTCGTGCAATGCTTTCAGGGTCCCCCATCCCCATGGTCACACCCCAGGCCCTGTGTCTCAGGGTGCTAAAGAACTAAAGTCTTTGTTGGAATGTGTCGACTCTAAGAAGGTGTGAGTTGTAAGAGATTTGAATATGGAGATGTTTTGGAGTGCTGTTTGCGAGCCAAGAAAAAATCATAAATATTCATGAGGAGAGAGAGAGAGAGAGAGAGAGAGAGAGAGAGAGAGAGAGAGAGAGAGAGGAGAGAGAGAGAGAGAGAGAGAGAGAGAGTGTCACTGGACATATATACATACTGCAGCGAGTGTCTTTTTTTAGAATATATGTAATAAAAGAAGTCTTTCAGCAAATTTATGAGTGAAAAAAAAATCCTTTCAGAGTTCATATATAATACTGTGTATGACGTTTTACTTTTAAGTTACTGCAGTGAAGAGAGCGGATGTAACTTTAAAAAGAATAATAAAAAAACTAGTGTGCTTTAGTTACGGAACAAAATTAAACACACACGGTTCACAGTTTAGCAAGGTATATGGTAAGTACTTTACCTAGGGACATATGAATGATCTATTTATCTATCTATTTATCTATCTGTCTATTTATATATCTATCTATCTATCTATCAGCTTGTCTGTTTATCTATTTATCTAATGCACTTGTTTCTATATTCTGTGTCGTCATTATTATACTTCAAATAGAAATATGAAAAAAATAGAAGAAGAAGAAGAAGAAGAAGAAGAAGAAGAAGAAGAAGAAGAAGAAGAAGAAGAAGAAAGAAAAGAAGAAGAAAAAGAAAAGAAAAAGAAAAGAAGAAGAAGAAGAAGAAGAAGAAGAAGAAGAAAAAGAAGAAGAAGAAGAAGAAGAAGAAGAAGTAGAAGAAGAAGAAGAAGAAGAAGAAGAAGAAGAAGATTAAAAGCAGCATCACTAAAAACACTTCTCAGAAATCATTATGACCACACCCAAAATCTATATAAATGAAATTATTAACACAAAACACCGGTTCTTGTTGATGTTGTTGTTTGCTGTTTACTGTCAATATTAATCCCCATTCGAATGGGGGAGGACACAGACAGGCAGAGTGTAGACCATACCCAACACTATTAATCCCCATTCGAATGGGGGAGGACACAGACAGGCATGTACACTATACCCTCATGCAGAGTGTAGACCATACCCAACATTCTTGATCCCCATTCGAATGGAGGTGGACACAGACAGGCATGTACACTATACCCTCATGCAGAGTGTAGACCATACCCAACACTCTAGATCCCCATTCGAATGGAGGGGGACACAGACAGGCATGTACACTATACCCTCATGCAGAGTGTAGACCATACCCAACACTCTTGATCCCCATTCGAATGGAGGTGGACTCAGACAGGCATGTACACTATACCCTCATGCAGAGTGTAGACCATACCCAACACTCTTGATCCCCATTCGAATGGAGGTGGACACAGACAGGCATGTACACTAGTCCCTCATGCAGAGTGTAGACCATACCCAGCACTCTTGATCCCCATTCGAATGGGGGTGGACGCAGACAGGCATGTACACTATACTCCATGCAGTGTAGATCATACCCAACAATCATGATACCCATTCGAATGGGGGTGGACACAGACAGGCATGTACACTACACTCCATGCAGTGTGTAGACCATACCCAACACTCTTGATCCCCAATCGAATGGGGGTGCACACAGACAGGCATGTACACTATACTCCAAGCAGAGGACATTGTGACAAAACCATTTCTGCATGAGGCGTTTGCCTGCAAGCACTCATGCCCAAAGTCAACCAAACCACCTTGGCTTCTATTTGAATGAGAAGTGTTTACAGTCTACACTGATATCACCGGGTCTGTTTATCATCTAGCTTCTAAGTCAGGGGTTCTCAGCTTGCGGTGCTTGCACCCCCATGAAATCCGACAAAGAATGGTTTGCCTTTGAGTGATGGGTCGCGAGTCATCCATCACTCAGTCAGCTGACAGTAATTAAACTCTTTCATATGCAAATACGATGTTAGTTTTGTAGGGAGTGCCACTTTTCACCAAATATTGCCGAGGGGTGCGGGTCATAGAAAAGGCTGAGAACCACTTTATAGGTAGTCATATGAAGAGATATGCTCTCTGTGTGTGCTTAAGTGAGCTTGATAAAGGAGGAAACAATGTTTATTTAAGTGCAGTGATGGAGATAAATATTTATTTAAGTGCAGTGATGGCGATAATATTTATTTAAATTCAGTGATGGAGATAAAACTAATGTTTACTTGCATGCATTAATGGAGATAAAACCTTGTTTATTTAATGTACTAATGGAGATAACATCATATATATGAATGCTTGAATGAAGATAATACCATGTTTATTGAAATGCATTGGTGTAAATATAAACAAAAGTGTATTTAAGCGACTTTATGGTCACCGTGGCTCAAGCGGTAGCGTCCGCGACTTAACGGTGTCAGGTCGAGAGTTCGCGCCCCGTCAAGGTTTGAGGTTAGCAAAGGGCATGCACTCAGGGTAACGATTACATCTGCCAAAACAAGTCCTTCGCAAGAAGGCAACCGTCCTAGCCCTTAGTATAAAAGGGAGTCCGTGACGTAAAACCGGAACATGGAAATAAATCAAGGTTTACTTGAAACCATTCGTTGGCTTTGGAAATACTTCATTACTAAGAGTAATCACGGGGGGGGGGGGTATAAAAAAATGGTTTACATCGATATATGTAATGCGTAAAGGTTATTCTGAAATGTAATTTAAACGGCATAAGTTCTTTAGGTATAGAATGTGCAACTTTTTAATTTTAAGGTAAGTATACTATCTATCTATCTATTATCTATCTATCTATCTATCTATCTATCTAATACTGATATTTTCTTATGAGAGTAATAGATTATGAACGCATGACGCGAATGTGTATTTTATAAATGCGAACTTGTTTTGACTTCACTTATAAATTTTTGCAAGACATTTGTTAGTTTACAAAATAGAAAAAAAAAAACTAATAAGAATTTTTTTCTTCAAAGACTAGGAATCAAAATGGCGCAGAAAAGTGACCACTCAATTTGAGTTAAAAAAAAAAAAAAAAAAAAAAAAAGGGGGGGGGGCTTAATGTTATTGATTAAAAAACAAACTTAGTAAAATTTCGGAAATATTTAAACATTAAAAAACAGTTTCAGTTCACAGAAATTACGAAAATCCGTAACCCCTGAGGAAGGGGGTCTAGAATACTTCCTCTGTGTTCCCCTGCGCGTCATAAGAGTCGACTAAATGGGGCAGAGCGAGGAGACCGGGAATCCCCTTCTCTATACTTTCTCTTCCCAAAAAGTCAAATAGTATGCCTTGACTCAGCCATTATCATTATAGAAATTATAAAAATATAAAAAATCTTCTTAAGTCAGGTCATCAGATGATGATAAAACAAAGAAAAATTTACTTGTTTTGATGATGTTTAAAAGAAAAAACAAATAAACAAAGACAGAGTACCAATCTTTGACTGGTATGGTCTTGAGTTAATAGCCAATCACGGGCAAGACACCGTTACTTGGCTCAAATTCAAAATGACTTGTCGTGAGGTGATTGGTCGAACGCCGAGTCTAATAGCCATTCACCATGAAGTATTGTCTAGTGACCTATCTTCACACAATGCTAGCCGGTGATTGGTTGGGCGAGCGGTCTAATAGCCAATCACCAACCAGCATTGTTTGGTGGAAGTTCAATAGACTGAATAGAAGACATTATAGAGACACCTCTTTCCACTAGCGTCAAATATTTTTCGCCTCCTTCCCTTTCTTTCCACAAGACTTCCAAAAAATGTATTTTGGTATAATTTTTTCCTGCATCAAGGCTCAAAAGAAATAAGTTTTTCCACCCAAAGGAATTTTTCCCAGTGGTTGCCAAATGACATAGTAATTTTTTTTTTTTTTTTTAGGGAAACATATATTTGGTTATATACATTTTGGTCCAAAATTTCCCCCAGCGCAAAAGCAAAAATTTGTTTTTTTTTCTATAATACCATTTCTAACTTTTGTCGTCATAGTCTAATATATTTTAGTTCAAAAGTTAAAATCTTTTCGGAAAAGCCAGAATCTTATAAGTATTTATAATTGGTCTTATGATTGGTCTTACTATTTTCTTAAATACCATTCTCAATTTTTGCCAAATGATATGGTCAATTAATAGTGTTTGCTAAAAACATTAAATTCCAGATTCTGGTTTAAATTTTTGCTCAACTTAATTTAAATATTTATTCTTAAGACTTAATTTCCAGTTTTTTGCCAAATGACACAGTCTCATATATTTTGGTTCAAAACATATAGGTTATACAGTTTGGTTCTAATTCTTTACATACTTTGGTTCTAATTCTTTACGCAGTTTGGTTCTAATTCTTTACACACTTTGGTTCTAATGTTTTACATAGTCTGGTTCTAATTCTTTACACAGTTTAGTTCAACTTCTTTACACGTTTGGTTCTTATTCTTTACACAGTTTGATTCTAATTCTTTATACAGTTTGGTTCCAATTCTTTACATACTTTGGTTCTAATTCTTTACGCAGTTTGGTTCTAATTCTTTACATAGCTTGGTTCTAATTCTTTACACAGTTTGATTCTAATTCTTTATACAGTTTGGTTCCAATTCTTTACACACTTAGGTTCTAATTCTTTACACAGTTTGGCTCTAATTCTTTACACAGTTTGGTTCTAATTCTTTACATAGTTTGGTTCAAATATTTTACACACCTTGGTTCTAATTCTTTACACAGTTTGGTTCTAATTCTTTACACAGTCTGGTTCTAATTTTTACAGTTTGGTTCTAATTCTTTACATAGTTTGGTTCTAATTCTTTACACAGTTTGGCTCTAATTCTTTATACAGTTTGGTTCTAATTCTTTACACACTTTGGTTCTAATTTTTTACATAGTCTGGTTCTAATTCTTTACACAGTTTGGTTCTAATTTTTTACATGGTCTGGTTCTAATTCTTTGCACAGGTTGGTTCAAACTTTTTACACAGTTTGGTTCTAATTCTTTACACACTTTGGTTCTAATTCTTTACATAGTTTAGTTCTAATTCTTTACACAGTTTGGTTCTAATTCTTTACACACTTTGGTTCTAATTTTTTTACACAGTTTGGTTCTATTTCTTTACACACTTTGGCTCTAATTCTTTACACAGTTTGGTTCTAATTCTTCTCAACCTAACCTACAAACACTTTCATTTTCTCTAATATTTTTACCGTTTTATGTATCACAATTAGTCCCAATACAAGCGGGGGTGGACCCAAACAGATTGAGCTAGGAGTTTAAAGCTGGATACCCTGCCAAGCGCCCCGCGACGGGATCGTACCCGCGTTAATCAGACTTGTCAATTTACGACTCATGCGCTCTAAGCCACTAAGCCATTGCGGACTCCCATTTTTTCCGAAAATATTTTCCAAATAAATATACATTTAGCTTTTTTCCTTAAATAATTTTTTGATAACTTTCTGATTCATATAATAAAAAAAATTATCTTCTCCATATTTGGTAGTTCGTTATCATTTCTCTCCAGCTCACATTCATGATTATTTAAGAAGTGTTATCCGTTATCTGTAATTACGCATGACGAAGCTCACTACTAACCCAATCTAACCAGTCCAGCCTAGCTCAACCTAACCTAACCTAGCATACAGATAAGGAACGAGTATAGACAAGATAGTGGAAAAATATCCCAATATTCTTGAGATAATTCAGAATACTAGACTAACTAGATCAACTGAAGAAAACGCCACGAAAAACTATAAAATTGGAGACAGCATACAACAGTAAAAAAAAAAAAATAATAAAATAAATAAATTAAAAAAAAGCGGCATGGGGGGTTTGAGTGTTGCTTTAAGGCCGCTTTCACAACAAAGTGGCACGTCGCATGCCACGTGGCACGCCAGTTGAAAACGAACATCTAGAAATATATGAAACCCTTCATACACGAGTGGCGTGACACACGGGACGTGTTACGCCACACCAGTGTGAAAGGTTTCATATATTTCCGGATGTTCGTTTTCAACTGGCGTGCCACGTGGCATGCCACGTGCGACGTCCCACTTTGGTGTGAAAGCGGTCTAATATAAGCTAAGATGGGTTAGGTTTAGTCATGTTAATTAGTTTTGGTCATGTAAGTCAGAGTGATAATACTGAAAATAGAGCAAATTATCAGGTACAATTGATCCTATTAATTTTGAAAGTAACCTGTCATTAAATCAACCTGTTGGAATAGTCAAAGGGCAAGTTTTTCTGACCTTCCACAGTCAAAATTTTAATATTTTAGCCTCTCTCTCTCTCTCTCTCTCTCTCTCTCTCTCTCTCTCTCTCTCTCTCTCTCTCTCTCTCTCTCTCTCTCTCTCTCTCTCTCTCTATATATATATATATATATATATATATATATATATATATATATATATATATATATATATATATATATATATATATATATATATATATATATATATATATATATATATATATATATATATCTTTCCTCCTCATTCTTCTTCTTCTTCTTCTTCTTCTTCTTCTTCTTCTTCTTTAATTCTCTTTCTTCCTTGAATATTATAGTTTTTCTTACGTTATTCTTCTTCTTCTTCTTCTTCTTCTTCTTCTTCTTCTTCTTCTTCTTCTTCTTCTTCTTCTTCTTTTACTTCTCCTCCTACTCCTCTCTGTGATCTTCTCTTTTAAACACAACAATCTGTTGGCTTTCAGACTCAAATTTGAATGTTATCAACTTCTGACATTTATGATCTAATATCTTCCATCAACCTCTGTAAGTCATCATGTCATTTCCATACATATTATTTCACTTTCCTTTGAACAGTTTAGCCCACGAGAAAGCGAAAGCTGACCATGCCTCGTGTCCTATACAGACTAGAAGAAGACGAACTAGATACAATGTATATCAACGAGACAGGAAGAGGTGGGGAAAGGTTAGCAAGAAACAGCGACCCTATATAGACATGTGTGTACGCTGAAGACAGAGAAGGAGAGTATGTTGTTATTTCCCCTTGGACGGTTTAGAAGAGGGGATCTTTAGGGACCGGTATCCTACTCCAACAAGAGGAAGAAGATGAAAAAACACAAAATATATTTACCTTCTCAGTAGTAGCATTTCATAAATATGCTACCATCTTTTTCCTATACATACACAAAGATAATACATACACGGGTACACATATGCATAAATATGCTAACATATACACATGCATTACATACATACTTGGACAATGCTCACACACACGACATATACAAAGCACATACACAAGCAATGCATACACATCGAAACATAAAGCAGGCAATACACACACATATGCTTACATGTACGCACACAAGTCCATATATATATATATATATATATATATATATATATATATATATATATATATATATATATATATATATATATATATATATATATATATTACTTACACACACAGGCAGTAAATACACATACATTAATATTACACACATATAAATGCATTACAACATGCATGCACACATATACACAAGCATTACATACACACACATGCATTACATACACGCACTCTCACACACATGGATTTCTAACACAGTTCATGCACACATATACAAGCATGACATACTTTCTTGTTCACATACACAGCCACTCATGTACAAATACACACATACACATGCACATTCATACATAAGCATGACATACTTTCTTGTTCACGTACACTGCCACTCATGTACAAACACAGGCATACACATGCACACAAATACATACTTTCTTGCTCACATATACAGCCACTCATGTACAAATACACACATACACATAGATCCTCTGACATACTCTCTTGCTCACATACACAGCCACTCATGTACAAAGACACGCATACACATTTACCCTCATACATACTCTCTTGCTCACATACACAGCCACTCATGTAAAAATACACACATACACATGCACACTCATACATACTCTCTTGCTCACATACACATCCCCTCATGTAAAAATACACACATACACATGCACACTCATACATACATAAGCATGACATACTTTCTTGTTCACGTACACTGCCACTCATGTACAAACACAGGCATACACATGCACACAAATACATACTTTCTTGCTCACATATACAGCCACTCATGTACAAATACACACATACACATATACCCTCTGACATACTCTCTTGCTCACATACACAGCCACTCATGTACAAAGACACGCATACACATTTACCCTCATACATACTCTCTTGCTCACATACACAGCCACTCATGTAAAAATACACACATACACATGCACACTCATACATACTCTCTTGCTCATATACACATCCCCTCATGTAAAAATACACACATACACATGCACACTCATACATACTTCTCTTGCTCACATACATAGCCACTCATGTACAAATACACACATACACATGCACACATACTTCTCTTGCTCACATACACAGCCACTCATGTAAAAATACACACATACACATCTACCCTCATACATACTTCTCTTGCTCACATACACAGCCACTCATGTACAAATACACACATACACATGTACCCTAATACATACTTCTCTTGCTCACATACACAACTACGCATGCACATATACACACATACATATATACACTCATGCATGCACACTGCAAATTCAATTCATTTATCGCTTATAATCTTATTTAATATAAATAATGGGTGAGGTGAGAAGGTTTCAAAGAGAGTTTTATTTTTAACTCCCTTAAAAAAACATTTCTTAGAAGTGTATCCACGTCAGCATTCCGGTTATAAGAGGAAACACACATGCACGCACGCACACATACACACACATTCATACATACATACATACATACACACACACACACACACACACACACACACACACACACACACACATATATATATATGAATGTATGAATGTATTTGTATGTGTACTTGTGTGTGTGTGTGTATACATATGCATACATACATACATATACACACACGATGAAATAAATAGATAGAAAGCAAATAAAATAGAAAATAAATATAAGATGTATATAAATTAGTAACAAAGTAAGTAAAGAAATAAACAAATAAATCAATAAATAAGAAATTAACATAAAAGAAATATGCAAATAAACAAATAATTATTAAAATAAACAAATACTCCAAAACTTGGGGATATAAATATGCAAAAAAAAAAGAAAAATTAAATGGATGCATAATATAATTATATAAATAGAGGAAATAAAAAATATAATGAAAAAAAATTATAAAAGGCATAATAACCAAAGAAATTACAGATATGAAAGAATATAAAGCAAATGAAATGAATAAATAGAAAAATCAAATAATATAAGAAATGAAAAAAAAATACAATGTAAGAAATAGCAAAAAAAAAAAAAAAAAAAAAAAAAATATATATATATATATATATATATATATATATATATATATATATATATATATATATATAATAAAAGTATAAATAGATAAAACTCATAAGAGAATAATTGGATAAAATAACAAAAGTAAAAAGAGAGAGAATATTTAGCCCACAAGACGAAGAAGTTGAGGAATTCTT
>JAXCGZ010008961.1:0-7500 GCA_037179515.1 Halocaridina rubra
TGTTAATAAATTAAAGCTAAATGTTTCCAAAACTAACTATATCTTATTTCAAAATAGATCTGTAGCACACAATATTGGTCAAGTTATTATGAATGGGTATGAAGTTAAAAGAGTTGCTTGTAAGAAATTTTTGGGAGTAATTATTGATGAAAAATTAAATTGGAAATATCATATCCAATCTGTCTGCTCAAAACTGTCCAAGACGTGTGGAATTTTGTATAAAATTCGCCATAACCTAACAAATGAGGCCTTTAAAAGCATATTCTATTCCTTGTGTTATCCTCATATTATATACTGTTTGTCCATCTGGGATTGTACTTGGCCGTCAATTGTAAGGGATGTATTTTTAACTCAGAAAAGACTGATCAGAACTATTACATACAGTTGAAAATATGACTCAACTTCCTCTTTATTCAAGGAGCTAAACTTGCTTAGATTTAATTATTTGATACAATATTTCTGTCTTATTATTATACAGTGATGTTAATGATAACAGAAAATTATTTAGATTTATTCAACACAACCATGGAACCAGAGGTAACAAAATAAATTTGATATGTCCACAACCGAGAACAACCTTGTACAAATTTTCTATTCACTGTTTTGGCCCAAACTATTGGAATGCATTACCAGAAGATTTAAAAACAATAACTGGCACAACTTTATTTAAAAAGAAACTCAAAGAGCATTTATTTACTAGGCAAACTCAAGCAGCTGTTGATTAATAATTAATACAGCATTGGTGTATCATTATGTCCAGGATAAGGTCAGGTTACTGTTTTGTTTTATTACAAGATAAGTATGAGATTGCTATATTGGAGCTTTTGTTAACTATTGCTGACATACTTTAAATTATGTGAAATGTATATTAAGCTGCCTACCAAGGAGCTCTTGCTGAGCAGGCTAGTACCTCTAAATATAATGTACATATTTATTCCTGTATGTATACTAAATATTTGGCAATAAAATCTATGACTATGACTATGACCAGCATAGTTTGCAAAGTTATGGAGAAACTACTAAGAAAGCACCTCTCTTTTTACATGAAATCCCTCTATATTTTGTTAGTGAGACAACTTGGCTTCAAAAAAGGTAGATCAGCAATAACAAGCATATTAGAATTTTGGGATGAGGTAAGCCGGATCTTACAGGAAAGAAAGTGCTGGGTAGATTGTATATTCCTAGACATCCAGAAGGCATTTGATATGGTTCCACATGGGAGACTTATTAAGAAGCTGCAAGTAATTTCGAGAATAGGTGCAAATGTCTTTGAATGGATAAAATCTTACATAGAAGGAAGGGAACAGAGGGTTAGAGTAAGATTTTCAGTGTCGGAATGGAGAAGGCTTAGTAGTGTGGTTCCACAGTGTTATAACCACTTTTGTTTCTTGTATATGTAAAAGACCTACAGAGTCTGTAAATTCATTCATGAATATGTTTGCAGATGACGTAAAATTTGTGAAGAAAGGGACGACAACAATTGTAGAGAATTTAACGAAAATCTAAATTCTCTGAATGAGTGGTTAGAAAAGAGGCTAATGTTATTCAATACTCCTAAATGTAAGGTAATGAGAATGGGCACAAGTGTGAGAAGGCCCAGCCTTGAATACTCAATAGCAGGAGCAGAACTTCAGGAGACTGTGAATGACAGATATCTAGGGGTAAACATCTATCTATCTACTTGGCTGTTTCCCCCTTTAATTGGGGGTAGCCAACATCAAATAAAGAAAACAATAAGGGGTTGCTTTGCTCTATGGGCAATGACGAGGGAGCTAGCGACCATTCAGATAGCACTGCTGGAGTGCCACAGCCCATCCTCCTGGCTCTTCCACAACCTGTGTCGCTTCACAACTGCCAACTCCCCTACTGCCCCTACCACAGGGCTACCTCTGTAAAATGCAGCCCCGTGATAACAGCAGATGCCCATCAGAGCTGCGAGACAATCGCTCACCACTCATTCCTATTCCTAGAACGCTCACTTGCTTCCCTCACATCCATCCTCCTATCATTCAGGGCTCTCCTCAATCCATCCATCCACCCAAACCTAGGCCTCCCTCTAGCATTTCTCCCATCAACTCTCGCATTTATCACCTTTTTCAGCAGTCTTTCATCATCCATCCTTTCCAAATGGCCAAACCATCTCAGAACATTCATATCTACTCTGCTAGCAATTTCTCTCCTCACACCCGTTCTTGCTCTCACCACTTCATTCCTAACCCTATCCAACCGAGATACATCAATCATACTCCTCAGGCATTTCATCGCAAACACATTTAGTTTCCGTCTCTCACTTACTTTCATACCCCATAACTCTGATCCATACATCACAGTTGGCACAACCACTTTCTCATACAAAACTTTCTTAACATTCATTTCCAACCCTCTACTCTTCATCACTCCTTTCAATGCACCCAACACTTTATATCCTTCATTCACTCTGTGACACACATCTGCTTCCACTTCACCATTTGCAGCTATAACCGAGTCTAAGTACTTAAACTAATTAACTCCCTCAAGTGTCTCTCCATTCAACATAACAGTCAATTCCAGCACCATCCTCATTTCTTGTACAACTCATAACTTTTCTCTTTCCCAGATTCACTCGCAACTTCCTTCTCTCACACAGTATTCAAAGAAGAATGGGTAAACATACTGGTAGATTTATCTCCGGAGATCCATATAAATGGCATATTAAGGGCAACATGAGCTTTCTTAGCAAATGCAAGGGAAGTTCAGAAAATCCTTCCTAGCTTTTTAATGAGTATGACACAGGAATAGGCAAGAAAATTGCTGTCATCAATAAAGGCCTGGGCATGAGAAAGCATTAACATGAAGAAAAATTAAAATCTAAGGACAAGGTAGAGATGAGATATTGATGCACAATATCAAAATGACAGGCTGAAATGATAGTTGAACCACTGAGGACCGATTGATACGGCAGGATTATGCCCAGAGATGACGACAGATCAGGTTTTCTTTAAGGAAGCTAGGTTATAAGAATTAGAAAATACGGAAGGAGGAAGATAGTTCCAGAATTTGAAGTTGGATGGGAAAAAGGAGTCGATGCACTTACAAGTCCATGGGCTAGAAATCTCCACACATTACTTGTGAGGCGAGGCCACTTGGTGAGTGTTACTTGGCCTTGGCAGTGGGGGAGGGATCCAGCTCAACATCTTATCTTAGCAGCTATGGAAGTAGCAATGATAGAAAAAAGATAGTGATGATTCCTTATGGTGAAGAGTAAGAGAATCCATATTAGAAGTAATAGAAGTTTCATTAATAAGTCTGAGTGCATTGATTCAACCCTATCAAGGAGATAAGTATATGAAGAATCACACCAGATGTGCGAGCAATATTCTAAGCAGGGACAAATAAGACCTTTAATAAAGATTAAGAAACTATGAAGAGGATACCAATGACGAATATAAAATAAAACCCCCAATTTTTTGGAT
Source organism: Halocaridina rubra (assembly GCA_037179515.1). Classification (NCBI taxonomy): domain Eukaryota; kingdom Metazoa; phylum Arthropoda; class Malacostraca; order Decapoda; family Atyidae; genus Halocaridina; species Halocaridina rubra. The sequence continues at coordinate 3,453 of JAXCGZ010008961.1, forward strand.
GGAGATTTATAAATTTTGATTATGCGATTCTTCCAAGACAAGTTGGAGGCTATGATGATTCTTAGTATATTAACAGAATTAAGAGGATAAATTCCGTTAGTTTTGAAAGCAATATGGGTATCAGGAGAAGAAGATAAAGAAATAGCCAGAAACTGTCTTGAAGGCATTAAATTTAACAAAATTTCTTGGCACCCCACTCAGATACCCTCTGTTAATTGGAGTTGAGAGTAGAAGAAAGAGTGATACGAGACTGCTTACAAGTAGCAGATAAAGGTTGTGAAGAAAAGGCAGAGGAAAAATGTAGGGTAGAATCATTGACAAAGGCATGAAGAAGAGAGGAAGATGGGGACTGAAACAGATCTCTGATGAAGAGAAAGAGCAGAGTAGGTGAAAGAACAGAGCCCTGTGGAACACACAGGTAGCAGGGAATGGACGAGATGTTGCACCATCAACAACCACAGATATAAAATGGTCACAAAGAAAACTGGAAATTCTAGAACAGAGAGAAAGGGTAAAGCCATAAAAAGAGAGTTTGGCCAACAAAGCCTTGTGTCAGACTGTCAAAAGCATTAGCTATATCAAGGGCAATGATGAAAGATTCCCCATAATTCTTCAGAGAAGATGATCATACATGAGCATGACAGGACAGGAGGCCGCCAGTTGATCTTGCCTTGCGGAAGCCTAACTGGTGATCGGGGATAAGCGAGTTAGATTCAAGATGTTGCAAGAAGTGATAATTAAGCAAACATTTTAAAACTTTGGCGATAGACGAGGTTAGGGCAATAGGTCGGTAGTTTGAAGGAATAGAACGGTCACCCTTCTTAAGAACAGATTGCATAAGAACATGGTTCAAAGATGAAGGATGGATACTGGTTGAGCTAATGAGGCAAAAAAGGCGACAAAGCACTGGTGCCAGCTCATCTGCAAACTCCTTAAGGAGACATGCAGAGATACCATTGTGACCAGATGCCTTGTTCATCTTCAGCAAACAAAGAACCTTATGAACTTTGTGTAATGAAAGGATAAGGAGGGGCATAGGGTTAGAGAGGGTTAAAGCACGAGGGATATGTGCAATAGTGTCGTTTACGGAAGGATTGCAAGAAAAATGAGAGCCTAAGAGAGTGGCTTTGTCAGTGGACGGACAAGCTATAGAACCATTGGATCAAATGAGAGGGGAAATGCTTGATTTAAAGGAAGCTTTTGACCATTGAATCTAAGCCATACAGCACTTCCTAGCTGTCATAAAGTGGAGTAAGTTAAATCAGATGAGAGGCTTGGTACAACCAGTGTGCCCAATCCCTGGCCTGAATAGCTATGGTGCAGGCAAGACAAACTTTTAGTGCTACCTGATCAGACTTGCGGTACCGAAAGCAGTAGTCAATCCACTGGAAGTCAAAGAGGAAATTACACAAATCTCCATGTTGGGTATGCTCAAAGTTCCTAAGATGGCGCTGAGTAGGAGGAATTGATGGAAGGGAAGCAAATATGGAAGAGATTGAGATAAGAGATTGGTCAGATTTACCAAGATGGGACAGCACTTAATACTAGTAGTTTGAAGGATTAGAAGTAAGAAATAGGTCAAGAGTGCTGGCTGTATGTTCGCGTCCATCGGGAACATGAGTAGGATGTTTGATAATCTGCACCAGATCATGAATAATGGAGAAAACAAGGGCCTCACTTCCTCCCACATCAGTGTGAGAAGAATAAAGCCACTAACTGTGGTGTACATTGAAGTCCCCAATATAGAGAGCCTCAGAATATGGGTGACTTGATTGAAAGGATTGCAAGAGGACAGGTATTCAAAGAAAGATACAAACTCAGTGGAGATTGGAGAACAGTAGAAGAAAGAAAGGATTATAGTGGTAGTGGGAAGATAGATTTTCAGACAGAGAACATAAAAATCAGGAGATTTAAGTTCCATGAGACTTGTAGCAGGAGTGTTTGTGTTGTAGTAAGCACAGACTCCACCTTTGGAACAGAAATGTGTATACAGGTTATATTGAGAGATTTGAAATGGGTCAGTAGAAACATGGCTAGACAGATGGGTTTCGGAGAGAAGGAGGCAGTTTGGGAGGGATGTACCCAAGCGCTGTTCCACATGAGCAATATTTGAGTTCAGACCACGCATGATAGCAAAGTGAATAGTGAAAGAAGGAAATCTATTAGGAAGTGCAAGTTTAAGGGCAGAACCATCACCACCACCAAGTGTGTCTACCCTCATGACAATAGTGGAGTCAACAAGATCCCCAGAGATTCTTAGCACCTCTCTATTCTAGGTACTTTGGGCCATAAGCTGTGGACTTCCCATAAATGTAGCAAAGATGTGGAAAAAAGAGCAAAAAGGAACATATTTGGGGAGTGTCGTGACTTGTTAAATGTACTGGAATAGTGAGAGATTTAACAAGTACGCCAGAGTATTTGGTGTAGATGTAGGAATGAGGAAAGAGCCATGTTCGAAGGAAGACTCAACCTTGGATCTGTCTGGAGCAGGCCTAAATGAATCCATAGTACCTTTGGTCATAATATTTCAATAGAAGGTTGGACCCATGGCCAAACTACTAATCATAGTACCTTGAATATGCAGGCCCCTTTTGCAATCCACACTTGAAAAGCATATTATAAGCTGGAAGAAGTTCAAAGACATACCATGAAGCTGATGCCAGAAATACACAATCTCAATTATGAGGAGAGGTTGAGGGAATTAGATGTACCATCACTTTGTTGAAATAGGTTCTTCAAGAAAGCACTCTGTTCTGGCCATAAAGTTTATTACGAGAAAATATAAACATAATATTTTACAAGAGACTATATATGTTCATTTACATGAGACAATGCACTTAGGCAAATAGGAGATCCACTAGACTTGCTTGGCTAACAGGGCACAAAGCTGATTCACGACTAACAGGGCGTGAAGCTGATGCACAAATATCAGGATCTGAGGCAGATCCACGATTAACAGGATATGAGGCTGATACACGGCCATGGCTGATACGCGACTGACTATATATTATTGTGAAAGACATGAATACACTTATCATATATTGTTGTATGATTTTAACAGCCAAATTTATCGTCTGCCATCAGTAAAATGTACCAGGTAACAGCCAAGTACATAATTGTCTAACAAGCTTGTTAGAGGACCATTTATTTATCTCATATCCATACCTTCCTCACACCTCAAGGTCATAGCACCATTAAGATTGAACTTTTTTACCATGAGTTGAGGTGAATGACGAGTCATAGTGGGGGATTATCCACAGGACTTTTCAATGCTGAGCAAGGGGCACCGCAGCCCATAACTACTTTGACCTAGTCCCAACAATGTGATGTTGGGTTTTGAATGTGGACACGCTGGCCGACTGTAAACCTGGCAAGTGTACAGGCGTGGGAATCATCCTGGTGCTTGACTTGTTCAGTATTAGTGGCAGTTCGGCAGTCACAGTCCTCAGTCCGGGCTTGCCATTCCTTAGAGATGGACTCAGGGAGGGCCGTGATACAAGAACTAAGGGGGCAGCCATACAGCACCTGAGAGGGAGAATGACCTGCAGATGTAGAGGTGTTGCGTAGCACTAGGAGACCCATGTCAAAATTTTCACGGTCAGTGATTCCATTGGTCACCGTCTCCAAAATGAAGTTCTTTACAGATTTAAATGTCCCAGCTCAGCATGTCCATTTGATTGGGAATAGTGGGGTTAGAGCACCAGATGGTGATGCCCTAATGTTCCATTAACTTCAAGAAGTCAGCGCTGTTACACGGCGGGCCTCCATCAGTCCTGAGGTGGATTGGAACACCAACTTCTCAGAACCATCTGCAAAACATCCTGACAACTTTTGAAACCGTCATGTTGGGCCCGAAGGTTACGACCACAGGCCAACCTAACAAAATGTCCACAGTTACCAAGAATGAATTCCCTGCAACCTAGAAAAAATAAGTGGAGACAGATTTAAAATGTTTCGTTGGGTGATCATCAGATAGGAGGGGTTGCTGTTGCTGGCTTGGGTCCTGAAGTGTCCTTATGGTTTCCGTAGGAAACAATGCATGGTACGT
>JAXCGZ010008962.1:0-5000 GCA_037179515.1 Halocaridina rubra
GCGTTCATTCCTATGTATAACAGATATAAGCTATAAGGTTGGGTTCCTTTTAACCTTCTGTGGTGTAGTGGTAGCGCCTTGACTTAGTAATCATAAGTCCTAGGTTCGAGTCCCGGTCGGGGTAAAAAATGATTCATGTTTTCACATATGTAATGTGCTTATTTGATAATTTCATGGCCCGAATGAGATTGGGAATTGAATTAAATGCTAAAATGAAGCCACGAGTGAGGTTGGGGAATCTGTAATATGAACATAGTGGCATTCAGTTAGAATGCGTTCATTCCTATGTATAGCAGATATAAGCTATAAGGTTGGGTTCCTTTTAACCTTCTGTGGTGTAGTGGTAGCACCTTGACTTAGTAATCATAAGTCCTAGGTTCGAGTCCCGGTCGGGGTAAAAAATGATTCATGTTTTCACATATGTAATGTGCTTATTTGATAATTTCATGGCCCGAATGAGATTGGGAATTGAATTAAATGCTAAAATGAAGCCACGAGTGAGGTTGGGGAATCTGTAATATGAACATAGTGGCATTCAGTTAGAATGTGTTCATTCCTATGTATAGCAGATATAAGCTATAAGGTTGGGTTCCTTTTAACCTTCTGTGGTGTAGTGGTAGCGCCTTCACTTAGTAATCATAAGTCCTAGGTTCGAGTCCCGGTCGGGGTAAAAAATTATTCATGTTTTCACATATGTAATGTGCTTATTTGATAATTTCATGGCCCGAATGAGATTGGGAATTGAATTAAATGCTAAAATGAAGCCACGAGTGAGGTTGGGGAATCTGTAATATGAACATAGTGGCATTCAGTTAGAATGCGTTCATTCCTATGTATAGCAGATATAAGCTATAAGGTTGGGTTCCTTTTAACCTTCTGTGGTGTAGTGGTAGCGCCTTGACTTAGTAATCATAAGTCCTAGGTTCGAGTCCCGGTCGGGGTAAAAAATGATTCATGTTTTCACATATGTAATGTGCTTATTTGATAATTTCATGGCCCGAATGAGATTGGGAATTGAATTAAATGCTAAAATGAAGCCACGAGTGAGGTTGGGGAATCTGTAATATGAAAATAGTGGCATTCAGTTATAATGCGTTCATTCCTATGTATAACAGATATAAGCTATAAGGTTGGGTTCCTTTTAACCTTCTGTGGTGTAGTGGTAGCGCCTTGACTTAGTAATCATAAGTCCTAGGTTCGACTCCTGGTCGGGGTAAAAAATGATTCATGTTTTCACATATGTAATGTGCTTATTTGATAATTTCATGGCCCGAATGAGATTGGGAATTGAATTAAATGCTAAAATGAAGCCACGAGTGAGGTTGAGGAATCTTTAATATGAACATAGTGGCATTCAGTTAGAATGCGTTCATTCCTATGTATAGCAGATATAAGCTATAAGGTTGGGTTCCTTTTAACATTCTGTGGTGTAGTGGTAGCGCCTTGACATAGTAATCATAAGTTCTAGGTTCGAGTCCCGGTCGGGGTAAAAAATGATTCATGTTTTCACATATGTAATGTGCTTATTTGATAATTTCATGGCCCGAATGAGATTGGGAATTGAATTAAATGCTAAAATGAAGCCACGAGTGAGGTTGGGGAATCTGTAATATGAACATAGTGGCATTCAGTTAGAATGCGTTCATTCCTATGTATAGCAGATATAAGCTATAAGGTTGGGTTCCTTTTAACCTTCTGTGGTGTAGTGGTAGCGCCTTGACTTAGTAATCATAAGTCCTAGGTTCGAGTCCCGGTCGGGGTAAAAAATGATTCATGTTTTCACATATGTAATGTGCTTATTTGATAATTTCATGGCCCGAATGAGATTGGGAATTGAATTAAATGCTAAAATGAAGCCACGAGTGAGGTTGGGGAATCTGTAATATGAACATAGTGGCATTCAGTTAGAATGCGTTCATTCCTATGTATAGCAGATATAAGCTATAAGGTTGGGTTCCTTTTAACCTTCTGTGGTGTAGTGGTAGCGCCTTGACTTAGTAATCATAAGTCCTAGGTTCGAGTCCCGGTCGGGGTAAAAAATGATTCATGTTTTCACATATGTAATGTGCTTATTTGATAATTTCATGGCCCGAATGAGATTGGGAATTGAATTAAATGCTAAAATGAAGCCACGAGTGAGGTTGGGGAATCTGTAATATGAACATAGTGGCATTCAGTTAGAATGCGTTCATTCCTATGTATAGCAGATATAAGCTATAAGGTTGGGTTCCTTTTAACCTTCTGTGGTGTAGTGGTAGCGCCTTGACTTAGTAATCATAAGTCCTAGGTTCGAGTCCCGGTCGGGGTAAAAAATGATTCATGTTTTCACATATGTAATGTGCTTATTTGATAATTTCATGGCCCGAATGAGATTGGGAATTGAATTAAATGCTAAAATGAAGCCACGAGTGAGGTTGGGGAATCTGTAATATGAACATAGTGGCATTCAGTTAGAATGCGTTCATTCCTATGTATAGCAGATATAAGCTATAAGGTTGGGTTCCTTTTAACCTTCTGTGGTGTAGTGGTAGCGCCTTGACTTAGTAATCATAAGTCCTAGGTTCGAATCCCGGTCGGGGTAAAAAATGATTCATGTTTTCACATATGTAATGTGCTTATTTGATAATTTCATGGCCCGAATGAGATTGGGAATTGAATTAAATGCTAAAATGAAGCCACGAGTGAGGTTGGGGAATCTGTAATATGAACATAGTGGCATTCAGTTAGAATGCATTCATTCCTATGTATAGCAGATATAAGCTATAAGGTTGGGTTCCTTTTAACCTTCTGTGATGTAGTGGTAGCGCCTTGACTTAGTAATCATAAGTCCTAGGTTCGAGTCCCGGTCGGGGTAAAAAATGATTCATGTTTTCACATATGTAATGTGCTTATTTGATAATTTCATGGCCCGAATGAGATTGGGAATTGAATTAAATGCTAAAATGAAGCCACGAGTGAGGTTGGGGAATCTGTAATATGAAAATAGTGGCATTCAGTTAGAATGCGTTCATTCCTATGTATAACAGATATAAGCTATAAGGTTGGGTTCCTTTTAACCTTCTGTGGTGTAGTGGTAGCGCCTTGACTTAGTAATCATAAGTCCTAGGTTCGAGTCCCGGTCGGGGTAAAAAATGATTCATGTTTTCACATATGTAATGTGCTTATTTGATAATTTCATGGCCCGAATGAGATTGGGAATTGAATTAAATGCTAAAATGAAGCCACGAGTGAGGTTGGGGAATCTGTAATATGAACATAGTGGCATTCAGTTAGAATGCGTTCATTCCTATGTATAGCAGATATAAGCTATAAGGTTGGGTTCCTTTTAACCTTCTGTGGTGTAGTGGTAGCGCCTTGACTTAGTAATCATAAGTCCTAGGTTCGAGTCCCGGTCGGGGTAAAAAATGATTCATGTTTTCACATATGTAATGTGCTTATTTGATAATTTCATGGCCCGAATGAGATTGGGAATTGAATTAAATGCTAAAATGAAGCCACGAGTGAGGTTGGGGAATCTGTAATATGAACATAGTGGCATTCAGTTAGAATGCGTTCATTCCTATGTATAGCAGATATAAGCTATAAGGTTGGGTTCCTTTTAACCTTCTGTGGTGTAGTGGTAGCGCCTTGACTTAGTAATCATAAGTCCTAGGTTCGAGTCCCGGTCGGGGTAAAAAATGATTCATGTTTTCACATATGTAATGTGCTTATTTGATAATTTCATGGCCCGAATGAGATTGGGAATTGAATTAAATGCTAAAATGAAGCCACGAGTGAGGTTGGGGAATCTGTAATATGAACATAGTGGCATTCAGTTAGAATGCGTTCATTCCTATGTATAGCAGATATAAGCTATAAGGTTGGGTTCCTTTTAACCTTCTGTGGTGTAGTGGTAGCGCCTTGACTTAGTAATCATAAGTCCTAGGTTCGAGTCCCGGTCGGGGTAAAAAATGATTCATGTTTTCACATATGTAATGTGCTTATTTGATAATTTCATGGCCCGAATGAGATTGGGAATTGAATTAAATGCTAAAATGAAGCCACGAGTGAGGTTGGGGAATCTGTAATATGAACATAGTGGCATTCAGTTAGAATGCGTTCATTCCTATGTATAGCAGATATAAGCTATAAGGTTGGGTTCCTTTTAACCTTCTGTGGTGTAGTGGTAGCGCCTTGACTTAGTAATCATAAGTCCTAGGTTCGAGTCCCGGTCGGGGTAAAAAATGATTCATGTTTTCACATATGTAATGTGCTTATTTGATAATTTCATGGCCCGAATGAGATTGGGAATTGAATTAAATGCTAAAATGAAGCCACGAGTGAGGTTGGGGAATCTGTAATATGAACATAGTGGCATTCAGTTAGAATGCGTTCATTCCTATGTATAGCAGATATAAGCTTTAAGGTTGGGTTCCTTTTAACCTTCTGTGGTGTAGTGGTAGCGCCTTGACTTAGTAATCATAAGTCCTAGGTTCGAGTCCCGGTCGGGGTAAAAAATGATTCATGTTTTCACATATGTAATGTGCTTATTTGATAATTTCATGGCCCGAATGAGATTGGGAATTGAATTAAATGCTAAAATGAAGCCACGAGTGAGGTTGGGGAATCTGTAATATGAACATAGTGGCATTCAGTTAGAATGCGTTCATTCCTATGTATAGCAGATATAAGCTATAAGGTTGGGTTCCTTTTAACCTTCTGTGGTGTAGTGGTAGCGCCTTGACTTAGTAATCATAAGTCCTAGGTTCGAGTCCCGGTCGGGGTAAAAAATGATTCATGTTTTCACATGTAATGTGCTTATTTGATAATTTCATGGCCCGAATGAGATTGGGAATTGAATTAAATGCTAAAATGAAGCCACGAGTGAGGTTGGGGAATCTGTAATATGAAAATAGTGGCATTCAGTTAGAATGCGTTCATTCCTATGTATAACAGATATAAGCTATAAGGTTGGGTTCCTTTTAACCTTCTGGGGTGTAGTGGTAGCGCCTTGACTTAGT
>JAXCGZ010008962.1:10000-16946 GCA_037179515.1 Halocaridina rubra
AAATACGAACTTTGCCGTTAGAAGAGTTTGTTGAGCGTGACGGAAGAATATGTCGTCACACAGAATTACACTGAGGAAGACATGTCACCCAGTTCCCACTCGTACGCCATCTTGTTCTTGTGCTTATTGGCACCATGGTTTGTTTCTCTTGTGTTTGCGATAATGTTTGGCCTATATTGTGCCTCCTAGGTGCACAAGAGAGTTTTCTGACGGTAGGGCTTTGAAGAAAAAGAGAGCCATCACCATGAAAGTGAAATTAGATATAGTGAAACACTTCCAAAAGGGAGAAGCCATTCAACCGTGGCAATGATTATCAAGGATAAAGATCACATCCTTGAACATATGAAGTATTCTGCTCCTATGAAGTCCATTGTGATTACTAAGAATAGTAGAGGTCTAATGATTGAAATAGAAAGGTTGTTAGTGCTTAGCTTGAATGCCCAGCATCGATGGCATATCTCAGTGAGCCTTGTCTAGATTCAGGAGAAACCTAAAAGACTGTTTAATGCCGTCAAAAGAAAACAGGAGGAAGGGAGTGTAAGTGAAGAGCTTGTGGCCAATAGGGGTTGGTTTATGTTGTTTAAGGCTGGTGTTAATTCACATATCCTTTAGGTGCAAGGTAATGCTGTTAGCGGTGATGACAAAGCAACAAGTGATTTTCCTTGTGTGTTAGTTGAGATTATTAGTGAGGAGGTTACAGTGATGAATAAATATCTAACGTGGATGAGTCTGGCTTTTTCTGGAAGTGTAGGCCAATACCTATTTGTACGTACAAGGAGAAGATAGCACCAGGCCATAAAGAGTCAGCAATGAGAGACTGACTTTCCTTTTTGAGCTAATGGTGCTGGCGACTTCAAGCTAAAACCATTGTTGGTGTACTTGGCAGAAAATCCAAGTGCACTCAAGGGCATTTGAAAGTGTCAATTCCCTGTCATCTGGAAGTCAAAGAAAAAGGCTTGGGTAACCCTTCAGATTTTCGAGGACTGGTTTAGCAACCATTTTATGCCAGAAGTGGAGAGATACTGTGCTTCCAAGGGTCTGCCATATATGTTCTTGCTAGTGCTGGACAGTGCCCCTGGTTATCCTGCCAATATGGATGACTTTCATCATAATGTCAAGGAGGTTTATATTTCACTTAATACCGCTTCCCTGTTACACCCAATGGATCAGGGTGTCATTGCCTCTTTCAAGGCCTACTCCATCCAAAGAACAAGTGCTATGGCTCTCAGGGCAACTGAGCAGAACAAGAACTTAACTCTCAAGGAGATTTGGAACTCATACAACCTTCTTCAAGCCGTCAAGAACATTGCTGATTTTTGGGAGGAAGTTAAGCACACGAACTTGAATGGTACAGGGCAGAAACTGTGTCCCCAGGGTGTGAATGACTTTCATGGCTTTGAGGAGACAGCTTAGGCTGTCGCCATGAACGTTGTTACCCTGAGTAAGGAGCTTAAATTGGAGGTGGTGGTTGATGATGTAACAGAGCTGCTGGAATCTCAAGAGGTTATCTGCTGAGAACCTCATTCAACTAGAAGAGCAGATGATCAAAGCAGAGGAAGAAATGCTAACCCCAGAGCCCAAGAGATTTACAAGCAAGGGCTTGTAAAAAAAGTTCTGCTCTGATAGAGAAAGGGTTAACAAAGTTTGAGGCTGAGTATCCCAACACTGCCAGGTACACTAAGATCGTCAGAGGAGTCATGGAAAACTTGCAGTATCACAAGGAAATTTGAGAAGAGACGAAGAGGGCCTCCATCAAGAATCGCCTGGAATGTTTCTTCGAGAAGGTAGAGCCCCAGCAACATATACTGTACCCTCTACTTCAGCTACCTTTCCAGAAATTCCTCCCTCAGTATTTTCAGCACCTACTGCAGGTTCTCCTGCCTCTCCACAATCACCAGCCCCAGTGTCTCCAGCACCTGCCTCTCCAGCTTCCTCCCTATAAGCCTGTCTCTCCTTCCCTTGCAACGCCCCTTCCAGGGTGTAAGCCAATCATATGAGTAAAGGTAAGGACTATACTATATATATATATATATATATATATATATATATATATATATATATATATATATATATATATATATATATATATATATATATGATAGATAGATAGATAGATAGATAGATAGATAGATAGATAGATAGATAGATAGATAGATAGATAGATAGATAGATAGATAGATAGATAGATAGATATATATATATATATATATATATATATATATATATATATATATATATATATATATATATATATATATATATATATATATATATATATATATATATATATATAAGCATTATTCTCGTTTTTATTCCTATTTATGTTTTCATATGTCATAGAAATGTTATTTTTATGTCTTGGATGATGAACTTTACTACTTCGTTAGAATGAATGAGTGAAATGGGTGTTTATTAAGTGTGTTGCCACTTAAAAAGAAAATCGAGTTATGACACCTCATGAGGAACGGAACTGTGACATAGGTCAAGGACCCCATATATATATATATATATATATATATATATATATATATATATATATATATATATATATATATATATATATATATTATATATATATATATAGATATGAAATATCTATGTATATGGCGAGACTCGAATCTAAGACACATAATCAGTGTGCCAAGGCGTTACCAACTGTACCTCTGGAAGGTAAAGAAAAGAGAGCTACAGCTAGGGCATGAATACACTTCGCTGGTGCAGAATCAATTATGAATAGCTAAACCAAACGAAATTTTATGAGAGAGTGTAAAACAGGCCCTAAATAATAGAAATTAATATTGAAATAGCACAACCAGTTTTCTGGCAGCAGTCGTGCCATCAGTAACAGTGTAAGAATTCCCGTTTTCTATTCCATCAGGGAAAACGATAATCAATTTCTCAAGGTTACCAACTATTTATAAGTGGGCTTCACCATTCGATAAACACACTCTGTACATATCATTAGTTATTTATATATTTATGTATTTGCCTATGTATTTATTCGTTCATATATTCGCGTAATACTCTATGTATAGTATATATCAATTTATTCAATTATTAATGTATTTTTATCGGTGAAAATAGAGTACATTTTCATATCTAAGATCTGTAAAATTTACTATTAATACATTTTCGAATTTGAGGATAATTCCGTATCATTCAGTCTACTTCTGGACAGAAGAGAGCTGCCAAATATCAGAAGAGAGAAACCAATATCTAATTACAAATATAAAAAAAAATTAAGCAAAAAACTAAAACCCTTAGAGAGACATCAACATAAAAAAAATACTAATTTATCGCTAACCCGATCTAACATTATTAAAGTGTAGCAGTTGGTAATACCCTTGCTTCCACCATGCCATATAAGTCGACTAAATGGGGCGAAGCGAGAGGTCTGAGAATCATCTCCTCTGTATTTTGAACGTACAATATCTTCTCACATCATATTATCGTTTTCTGTGTCACAGTCAGTCCCCATTGGAATGGGAGTGGACGCAAAAATCAGCTGAACAGAAGTCATCTACGAAATAAAAATAAGAGCTGAAATCTTTCCAACTGTGTTGTAGTCCGTCTTTTGAGAAAAAAATACCTCTATATTCAATTTAGACCAATCATCTCTTTGCATTCTATGGTGTTGCAATATTAATAATCATTACTATACTTACAAGAAATTTTAATTAATTAATTAACTGATTAATTAACTAAATTTCATTTAATCGGTCTCAACCAAAAACATCATTTAATATAAAACAATGAAGGCTGGAAATATAGATAAAGACTACTTAATTCTACTGTTACCACAGCTACTACCACTATTACTACTACTACAACAAAAACTACTAGTACTACTCCTACTATTAATACTACAAAATAATAATAATAATAATAATAATAATAATAATAATAATAATAATAATAATAATAATAATAATAATAATAATAATAATAATAATAATAATAATAATAATAATAATACCCCTTATAAGGGGGTTGTCTGAGTCAAAGAAAATACTTTGACTTTAAGTGGGAAGTAAATACAGAGGAGGGGATTCCCAGTCTCCTCACCCCACCCCATTTAGTCGACTTTTACGACACGCAGGGGAACACGGAAGAAATATTCTTACCCTCTCCTTCAGGGGGAAATAATAATAATAATTATAACATCTACAATAATAATAATAATAATAATAATAATAATAATAATAATAATAATAATAATAATAATAATAATAATAATAATAATAACAATAATAATAATAATAACAATAATAATATTAATAATAACAATAATAATAATAATAATAATAATAATAATAATAATAATAATAATAATAATAATAATAATAATAATAATAATAATAATAATAACAATAATAATAATAATACCCCTTATAAGGGGGTTGTCTGAGTCAAAGAAAATACTTTGACTTTAAGTGGGAAGTAAATACAGAGGAGGGGATTCCAAGTCTCCTCACCCCACCCCATTTAGTCGACTTTTACGACACGCAGGGGAACACGGAAGAAATATTCTTACCCTCTCCTTCAGGGGGAAATAATAATAATTATTATAATATCTACAATAATAATAATAATAATAATAATAATAATAATAATAATAATAATAATAATAATAATAATAATAATAATAACAATAATAATAATAATAACAATAATAATATTAATAATAACAATAATAATAATAATAATAATAATAATAATAATAATAATAATAATAATAATAATAATAATAATAATAATAATAATAATAATAATAATAACAATAATAATAATAATAATAATAAAGATAATATCTGATATCCGTTTGTCTCTGAGAAATCTTAGTCTTATAATAAACTGAAGAGCAAGAACGGTCCAAGCAAACATCGTAGAACATATTTACTTAATCTCCTTATAATACATCACAACACAACGTTTCAAACATCCACTGTGTTCATAATCATGTACCTATGAAAGAGTGAAAAAGAATATATACTTGAGCAGTTACTCTAATTAAACACAATTATAGTTGTAAAAAAGTAAAAAACATATATATACAGCACAATCACACAAATTAATGAAATTTACATATATCGTTGAATTAAAAAAAAAAACACTTTCACACTAATAAAATCAATTTCATTGTGAAAATTCACTATGAAATAGATTTCCTACTTTATTTCTTTGTTGCAAATGGATATCCACTCAACATATTTTATAAACATCTTAGAAATTTTTTTAAGATTTTCTGCCTTAAACTTGTAAAAGAGCGTCCTAAAAAGATGCAGATGTATATAAAATTGCCCTACTTTAATGATAATTTAAACCATTACCTAAAAAAGCAATTAACTACCATATTTTACAGATTCTACCCTCATATTAAACCATTCATTTTATTTTATAAAAACCATAAACTTAAAAAGTATGTAATCCAAAAGGACAAGTTACCTGACTAGTTTTGTTCGATGGTAGTTTACCAATTTAACTGCCCCAAATGCCAACTAGCATATGTTGGCTCAACTAAGAAATGTGTATATGGTTAGATACCACGAACACCACGGGTCATCTTGTCGTACTGGAAAACCATTGTCAGCTCCAGTAAACTCAAGCATTCGAGAACACTATTCTAATGTATGTAAGTGCAATTTCAGTATAAATAATTTCAAAATTATATACAGAGGAAAAAGCGAAAATGAAATCATGATAGCAGAGTCATTATTTATTTCAAAATCTAACCCTAAATTAAACAAAGATTGTTCATGTTGCCCTCTCAGATTTTTTTAAAATAAATTTTATTAGTGTGAAAGTGTTTCTTTTTAATTTTACATACATTTAGATATATGAAAATTTCATTACTTTGTGTGAATGTGCTGTATATATATATATATATATATATATATATATATATATATATATATATATATATATATATATATATATATATATATATATATATATATATATATATATATATATATATATATATATATATATATATATATATATATATATATATATATATATACATATATATATATATATATATATATATATATATATATATATATATATATATATATATATATATATTACTTTTTTACAACTACAGTTGTGTATAATTAAAGTAACTGCTCAAGAATATATTCTTTTTCACTCTTTCATTGGTACATGATTATGAACACAGTGGATGTTTGAAACACTATTGTGTGATGTATTATAAGGAGATTAAATAAATTAAATATATTCTACGATGTTTGCTTGGACCGTTCTTGCCCTTCAGTTCATTATAATGATAATAATAATAATAATAATAATAATAATAATAATAATAATAATAATAATAATAATAATAATAATAATAATAATAATAATAATAATAATAATAATAATAATAAAATAGTATTAAAAGATATATTTTCTAAACCAAATTGAAAAAGGAATTAAATTCTCTTAAAGAACATAAAATCCTCACTTCTACAAAAAAAAATTAGCTTCTTTTTGGAAATTATAATGCTCACTGTGTGTGTGTGTGTAATTACCTAATTGCAGTTACTTGAATGCTATTACGGGAAAGAGCCCTATGCTCGTAACTCCCCTTCTCCGGGTTAGTTCCATTTTTGTACTCAGTGATACTCATTATATTTGTCCTTAAAACTATGAATTGAGTTAGCATTAACTACTTCATCGCTTAGGCAATTCCAGTCATCAACTATTCTTACAATGAAAAATAAAATCTTCCTAACATCCTCCAAAGAAGTTCTCTTACAAACTTCAAACTATGACCACTAGCTCTAGAGCCAGCCATATCTAAGTATCAATCCCTATCAATCCTGTCGAGACCATGATGGAATTTAAAGACAGTCATGATATCCCCTCATTCTTCTTACTTCAAGTGATGGTAAGTCTAATTCCCTCAGCCTCTCCTCATCTAGCTCATTCCCTGTTACTA
>JAXCGZ010008963.1:0-16916 GCA_037179515.1 Halocaridina rubra
ACAATGAAATGTGCTTAATTGATTATTGTATAGCCCGAATGAGATTGGGAATTGAATTAAATGCGAAAATGAAGCCACGAGTGAGGTTGGGGAATCTGTAATATGAACATAGTGGCATTCAGTTAGAATGCGTTCATTCCTAAGTATAGCAGATATAAGCTATAAGGTTGGATTCCTTTTAACCTTCTGTGGTGTTTAGTTGGTAGCGCCTTGACTTAGTAATTATAAGTCCTAGGTTCGAGTCCCAGTCGGGGTAAAAAATGAATCATGTTTTCACATATGTAATGTGCTTAATTGATTATTGTATAGCCCAAATGAGATTGGGAATTGAATTAAATGCGAAAATGAAGCCACGAGTGAGGTTGGGGAATCTGTAATATGAACATAGTGGCATTCAGTTAGAATGCGTTCATTCCTAAGTATAGCAGATATAAGCTATAAGGTTGGATTCCTTTTAACCTTCTGTGGTGTGTAGATGGTAGCGCCTTGACTTAGTAAATATAAGTCCTAGGTTCGAGTCCCAGTCGGGGTAAAAAAAAGTGATTCATGTTTTCACATATGTAATGTGCTTAATTGATTATTGTATAGCCCGAATGAGATTGGGAATTGAATTAAATGCGAAAATGAAGCCACGAGTGAGGTTGGGGAATCTGTAATATGAACATAGTGGCATTCAGTCAGAATGCGTTCAATCCTAAGTATAGCAGATAAAAGCTATAAGGTTGTATTCCTTTTAACCTTCTGTGGTGTGTAGTTGGTAGCGCCTTGACTTAGTAATTATAAGTCCTAGGTTCGAGTCCCAGTCGGTGTAAAAAATGATTCATGTTTTCACATATGTAATGTGCTTAATTGATTATTGTATAGCCCGAATGAGATTGGGAATTGAATTAAATGCGAAAATGAAGCCACGAGTGAGGTTGGGGAATCTGTAATATGAACATAGTGGCATTCAGTTAGAATGCGTTCATTCCTAAGTATAGCAGATATAAGCTATAAGGTTGGATTCCTTTTAACCTTCTGTGGTGTGTAGTTGGTAGCGCCTTGACTTAGTAATTATAAGTCCTAGGTTCGAGTCCCAGTCGGGGTAAAAAATGATTCATGTTTTCACATATGTAATGTGCTTAATTGATTATTGTATAGCCCGAATGAGATTGAGAATTAAATTAAATGCGAAAATGAAGCCACGATTGAGGTTGGGGAATCTGTAATATGAACATAGTGGCATTCAGTTAAAATGCGTTCATTCCTAAGTATAGCAGATATAAGCTCTAAGGCTGGATTCCTTTTAACCTTCTGTGGTGTGTAGTTGGTAGGGCCTTGGCTTAGTAATTATAAGTCCTAGGTTCGAGTCCCAGTCGGGGTAAAAAATGATTCATGTTTTCACATATGTAATGTGCTTAATTGATTATTGTATAGCCCGAATGAGATTGGGAATTGAATTAAATGCGAAAATGAAGCCACGAGTGAGGTTGGGGAATCTGTAATATGAACATAGTGGCATTCAGTTAGAATGCGTTCATTCCTAAGTATAGCAGAAATAAGCTATAAGGTTGGATTCCTTTTAACCTTCTGTGGTGTGTAGTTGGTAGCGCCTTGACTTAGTAATTATAAGTCCTAGGTTCGAGTCCAAGTCGGGGTAAAAAAAAATGATTCATGTTTTCACATATGTAATGTGCTTAATTGATTATTGTATAGCTCGAATGAGATTGGGAATTGAATTAAATGCGAAAATGAAGCTACGAGTGAGGTTGGGGAATCTGTAATATGAACATAGTGGCATTCAGTTAGAATGCGTTCATTCCTAAGTATAGCAGATATAAGCTATAAGGTTGGATTCCTTTTAACCTTCTGTGGTGTGTAGTTGGTAGCGCCTTGACTTAGTAATTATAAGTCCTAGGTTCAAGTCCCAGTCGGGGTAAAAAATTATTCATGTTTTCACATATGTAATGTGCTTAATTGATTATTGTATAGCCCGAATGAGATTGGGAATTGAATTAAATGCGAAAATGAAGCCACGAGTGAGGTTTGGGTATCTTTAATATGAACATAGTGGCATTCAGTTAGAATGCGTTCATTCCTAAGTATAGCAGATATAAGCTATAAGGTTGGATCCCTTTTAACCTTCTGTGGTTTGTAGTTGGTAGCGCCTTGACTTAGTAATTATAAGTCCTAGGTTCGAGTCCCAGTCGGGGTAAAAAATGATTCATTTTTTCACATATGTAATGTGCTTAATTGATTATTGTATAGCCCGAATGAGATTGGGAATTGAATTAAATGCGAAAATGAAGCCACGAGTGAGGTTGGGGAATCTGTAATATGAACATAGTGGCATTCAGTTAGAATGCGTTCATTCCTAAGTATAGCAGATATAAGCTATAAGGTTGGATTCCTTTTAACCTTCTGTGGTGTGTAGTTGGTAGCGCCTTGACTTAGTAATTATAAGTCCTAGGTTCGAGTCCCAGTCGGGGTGAAAAATGATTCATGTTTTCACATATGTAATGTGCTTAATTGATTATTGTATAGCCCGAATGAGATTGAGAATTAAATTAAATGCGAAAATGAAGCCACGATTGAGGTTGGGGAATCTGTAATATGAACATAGTGGCATTCAGTTAGAATGCGTTCATTCCTAAGTATAGCAGATATAAGCTCTAAGGTTGGATTCCTTTTAACCTTCTGTGGTGTGTAGTTGGTAGGGCCTTGGCTTAGTAATTATAAGTCCTAGGTTCGAGTCCCAGTCGGGGTAAAAAATGATTCATGTTTTCACATATGTAATGTGCTTAATTGATTATTGTATAGCCCGAATGAGATTGGGAATTGAATTAAATGCGAAAATGAAGCCACGAGTGAGGTTGGGGAATCTGTAATATGAACATAGTGGCATTCAGTTAGAATGCGTTCATTCCTAAGTATAGCAGATATAAGCTATAAGGTTGGATTCCTTTTAACCTTCTGTGGTGTGTAGTTGGTAGCGCCTTGACTTAGTAATTATAAGTCCTAGGTTCGAGTCCAAGTCTGGGTAAAAAAAAATGATTCATGTTTTCACATATGTAATGTGCTTAATTTATTATTGTATAGCCCGAATGAGATTGGGAATTGAATTAAATGCGAAAATGAAGCCACGAGTGAGGTTGGGGAATCTGTAATATGAACATAGTGGCATTCAGTTAGAATGCGTTCATTCCTAAGTATAGCAGATATAAGCTATAAGGTTGGATTCCTTTTAACCTTCTGTGGTGTGTAGTTGGTAGCGCCTTGACTTAGTAATTATAAGTAATAGGTTCAAGTCCCAGTCGGGGTAAAAAATGATTCATGTTTTCACATATGTAATGTGCTTAATTGATTATTGTATAGAACGAATGAGATTGGGAATTGAATTAAATGCGAAAATGAATCCACGAGTGAGGTTTGGGTATCTTTAATATGAACATAGTGGCATTCAGTTAGAATGCGTTCATTCCTAAGTATAGCAGATATAAACTATAAGGTTGGATTCCTTTTAACCTTCTGTGGTGTGTAGTTGGTAGCGCCTTGACTTAGTAATTATAAGTCCTAGGTTCGAGTCCCAGTCGGGGTAAAAAATGATTCATGTTTTCACATATGTAATGTGCTTAATTGATTATTGTATAGCCCGAATGAGATTGGGAATTGAATTAAATGCGAAAATGAAGCCACGGGTGAGGTTGGGGAATATGTAATATGAACATAGTGGCATTCAGTTAGAATGCGTTCATTCCTAAGTATAGCAGATATAAGCTATAAGGTTGGATTCCTTTTAACCTTCTGTGGTGTGTAGTTGGTAGCGCCTTGACTTAGTAATTATAAGTCCTAGGTTCGAGTCCCAGTCGGGGTAAAAAATGATTCATGTTTTCACATATGTAATGTGCTTAATTGATTATTGTATAGCCCGAGTGAGATTGGGGTATCTGTAATATAAACATAGTGGCATTCAGTTAGAATGCGTTCATTCCTAAGTATAGCAGATATAAGCTATAAGGTTGGATTAATTTTAACCTTTTGTGGTGTGTAGTTGGTAGCGCCTTGACTTAGTAATTATAAGTCCTAGGTTCGAGTCCCCGTCGATGTAAAAAAAATGATTCATGTTTTCACATATGTAATGTGCTTAATTGATTATTGTATAGCCCGAATGAGATTGGGAATTGAATTAAATGCGAAAATGAAGCCACGAGTGAGGTTGGGGAATCTGTAATATGAACATAGTGGCATTCAGTTAGAATGCGTTCATTCCTAAGTATAGCAGATATAAGCTATAAGGTTGGATTCCTTTTAACCTTCTGTGGTGTGTAGTTGGTAGCGCCTTGACTTAGTAATTATAAGTCCTAGGTTCGAGTCCCAGTCGGGGTAAAAAATGATTCATTTTTTCACATATGTAATGTGCTTAATTGATTATTGTATAGCCCGAATGAGATTGGGAATTGAATTAAATGCGAAAATGAAGCCACGAGTGAGGTTGGGGAATCTGTAATATGAACATAGTGGCTTTCAGTTAGAATGCGTTCATTCCTAAGTATAGCAGATATAAGCTATAAGGTTGGATTCCTTTTAGCCTTCTGTGGTGTGTAGTTGGTAGCGCCTTGACTTAGTAATTATAAGTCCTAGGTTCGAGTCCCAGTCTGGGTAAAAAAAATTATTCATGTTTTCACATATGTAATGTGCTTAATTGATTATTGTATAGCCCAAATGAGATTGGGAATTGAATTAAATGCGAAAATGAAGCCACGAGTGAGGTTGGGGAATCTGTAATATGAACATAGTGGCATTCAGTTAGAATGCGTTCATTCCTAAGTATAGCAGATATAAGCTATAAGGTTGGATTCCTTTTAACCTTCTGTGGTGTGTAGTTGGTAGCGCCTTGACTTAGTAATTATAAGTCCTAGGATCAAGTCCCAGTCTGGGTAAAAAATGATTCATGTTTTCACATATGTAATGTGCTTAATTGATTATTGTATAGCCCGAATGAGATTAGCAATTAAATTAAATGCGAAAATGAAGCCACGAGTGAGGTTGGGGTATCTGTAATATGAACATAGTGGCATTCTGTTAGAATGCGTTCATTCCTAAGTATAGCAGATATAAGCTATAAGGTTGGATTCCTTTCAACCTTCTGTGGTGTGTAGTTGGTAGCGCCTTGACTTAGTAATTATAAGTCCTAGGTTCGAGTCCCAGTCGGGGTAAAAAATGATTCATGTTTTCACATATGTAATGTGCTTAATTGATTATTGTATAGCCCGAATGAGATTGAGAATTAAATTAAATGCGAAAATGAAGCCACGAGTGAGGTTGGGGAATCTGTAATATGAACATAGTGGCATTCAGTTAGAATGCGTTCATTCCTAAGTATAGCAGATATAAGCTATAAGGTTGGATTCCTTTTAACCTTCTGTGGTGTGTAGTTGGTAGGGCCTTGGCTTAGTAATTATAAGTCCTAGGTTCGAGTCCCAGTCGGGGTAAAAAATGATTCATGTTTTCACATATGTAATGTGCTTAAATGATTATTGTATAGCCCGAATGAGATTGGGAATTGAATTAAATGCGAAAATGAAGCCACGAGTGAGGTTGGGGAATCTGTAATATGAACATAGTGGCATTCAGTTAGAATGCGTTCATTGCTAATTATAGCAAATATAAGCTATAAGGTTGGATTCCTTTTAACCTTCTGTGGTGTGTAGTTGGTAGCGCCTTGACTTAGTAATTATAAGTCCTAGGTTCGAGTCTAAGTCGGGGTAAAAAAAAATGATTCATGTTTTCACATATGTAATGTGCTTAATTGATTATTGTATAGCCCGAATGAGATTGGGAATTGAATTAAATGCAAAAATGAAGCCACGAGTGAGGTTGGGGAATATGTAATATGAACATAGTGGCATTCAGTTAGAATGCGTTCATTCCTAAGTATAGCAGATATAAGCTATAAGGTTGGATTCCTTTTAACCTTCTGTGGTGTGTAGTTGGAAGCGCCTTGACTTAGTAATTATAGGTCCTAGGTTCAAGTCCCAGTCGGGGTCAAAAATGATTCATGTTTTCACATATGTAATGTGCTTAATTGATTATTGTATAGCCCGAATGAGATTGGGAATTGAATTAAATGCGAAAATGAAGCCACGAGTGAGGTTTGGGTATCTTTAATATGAATATAGTGGCATTCAGTTAGAATGCGTTCATTCCTAAGTATAGCAGATATAAGCTATAAGGTTGGATTCCTTTTAACCTTCTGTGGTGTGTAGTTGGTAGCGCCTTGACTTAGTAATTATAAGTCCTAGGTTCGAGTCCCAGTCGGGGTAAAAAATGATTCATGTTTTCACATATGTAATGTGCTTAATTGATTATTGTATAGCCCGAATGAGATTAGGAATTAAATTAAATGCGAAAATGAAGCCACGAGTGAGGTTGGGGTATCTGTAATATGAACATAGTGGCATTCTGTTAGAATGCGTTCATTCCTAAGTATTGCAGATATAAGCTATAAGGTTGGATTACTTTCAACCTTCTGTGGTGTGTAGTTGGTAGCGCCTTGACTTAGTAATTATAAGTCCTAGGTTCGAGTCCAAGTCGGGGTAAAAAAAAATGATTCATGTTTTCACATATGTAATGTGCTTAATTGATTATTGTATAGCCCGAATGAGATTGGGAATTGAATTAAATGCGAAAATGAAGCCACGAGTGAGGTTGGGGAATCTGTAATATGAACATAGTGGCATTCAGTTAGATTGCGTTCATTCCTAAGTATAGCAGATATAAGCTATAAGGTTGGATTCCTTTTAACCTTCTGTGGTGTGTAGTTGGTAGCGCCTTGACTTAGTAATTATAAGTTCTAGGTTCAAGTCCCAGTCGGGGTAAAAAATGATTCATGTTTTCACATATGTAATATGCTTAATTGATTATTGTATAGCCCGAATGAGATTGGGAATTGAATTAAATGCGAAAATGAAGCCACGAGTGAGGTTTGGGTATCTTTAATATGAACATAGTGGCATTCAGTTAGAATGCGTTCATTCCTAAGTATAGCAGATATAAGCTATAAGGTTGGATTCCTTTTAACCTTCTGTGGTGTGTAGTTGGTAGCGCCTTGACTTAGTAATTATAAGTCCTAGGTTCGAGTCCCAGTCGGGGAAAAAAATGATTCATGTTTTCACATATGTAATGTGCTTAATTGATTATTGTATAGCCCGAATGAGATTGGGAATTGAATTAAATGCGAAAATGAAGCCACGAATGAGGTTAGGGAATATGTAACATGAACATAGTGGCATTCAGTTAGAATGCGTTCATTCCTAAGTATAGCAGATATAAGCTATAAGGTTGGATTCCTTTTAACCTTCTGTGGTGTGTAGTTGGTAGCGCCTTGACTTAGTAATTATAAGTCCTAGGTTCGAGTCCCCGTCGTGGTAAAAAATGATTCATGTTTTCACATATGCAATGTGCTTAATTGATTATTGTATAGCCCGAGTGAGATTGGGAATTGAATTAAATGCGAAAATGAAGCCACGAGTGAGGTTGGGGTATCTGTAATATGAACATAGTGGCATTCAGTTAGAATGCGTTCATTCCTAAGTATAGCAGATATAAGCTATAAGGTTGGATTCCTTTTAACCTTTTGTGGTGTGTAGTTGGTAGCGCCTTGACTTAGTAATTATAAGTCCTAGGTTCGAGTCCCCGTCGGGGTAAAAAAAATGATTCATGTTTTCACATATGTAATGTGCTTAATTGATTATTGTATAGCCCGAGTGAGATTGGGAATTGAATTAAATGCGAAAATGAAGCCATGAGTTAGGTTGGAGTATCTGCAATATGAACATAGTGGCATTCAGTTAGAATGCGTTCATTCCTAAGTATAGCAGATATAAGCTATAAGGTTGGATTCCTTTTAACCTTCTGTGGTGTGTAGTTGGTAGCTCCTTGACTTAGTAATTATAAGTCCTAGGATCAAGTCCCAGTCTGGGTAAAAAATGATTCATGTTTTCACATCTGTAATGTGCTTATTTGATTATTGTATAGCCCGAATGAGATTAGGAATTAAATTAAATGCGAAAATGAAGCCACGAGTGAGGTTGGGGTATCTGTAATATGAACATAGTGGCATTCTGTTAGAATGCGTTCATTCCTAAGTATAGCAGATATAAGCTATAAGGTTGGATTCCTTTCAACCTTCTGTGGTGTGTAGTTGGTAGCGCCTTGACTTAGTAATTATAAGTCCTAGGTTCGAGTCCCAGTCGGGGTAAAAAATGATTCATGTTTTCACATATGTAATGTGCTTAATTGATTATTGTATAGCCCGAATGAGATTGAGAATTAAATTAAATGCGAAAATGAAGCCACGAGTGAGGTTGGGGAATCTGTAATATGAACATAGTGGCATTCAGTTAGAATGCGTTCATTCCTAAGTATAGCAGATATAAGCTCTAAGGTTGGATTCCTTTTAACCTTCTGTGGTGTGTAGTTGGTAGGGCCTTGGCTTAGTAATTATAAGTCCTAGGTTCGAGTCCCAGTCGGGGTAAAAAATGATTCATGTTTTCACATATGTAATGTGCTTAATTGATTATTGTATAGCCCGAATGAGATTGGGAATTGAATTAAATGCGAAAATGAAGCCACGAGTGAGGTTGGGGAATCTGTAATATGAACATAGTGGCATTCAGTTAGAATGCGTTCATTCCTAATTATAGCAGATATAAGCTATAAGGTTGGATTCCTTTTAACCTTCTGTGGTGTGTAGTTGGTTGCGCCTTGACTTAGTAATTATAAGTCCTAGGTTCGAGTCCAAGTCGGGGTAAAAAAAAATGATTCATGTTTTCACATATGTAATGTGCTTAATTGATTATTGTATAGCCCGAATGAGATTGGGAATTGAATTAAATGCGAAAATGAAGCCACGAGTGAGGTTAGGGAATCTGTAATATGAACATAGTGGCATTCAGTTAGATTGCGTTCATTCCTAAGTATAGCAGATATAAGCTATAAGGTTGGATTCCTTTTAACCTTCTGTGGTGTGTAGTTGGTAGCGCCTTGACTTAGTAATTATAAGTCCTAGGTTCAAGTCCCAGTCGGGGTAAAAAATTATTCATGTTTTCACATATGTAATGTGCTTAATTGATTATTGTATAGCCCGAATGAGATTGGGAATTGAATTAAATGCGAAAATGAAGCCACGAGTGAGGTTTGGGTATCTTTAATATGAACATAGTGGCATTCAGTTAGAATGCGTTCATTCCTAAGTATAGCAGATATAAGCTATAAGGTTGGATTCCTTTTAACCTTCTGTGGTGTGTAGTTGGTAGCGCCTTGACTTAGTAATTATAAGTCCTAGGTTCGAGTCCCAGTCGGGGTAAAAAATGATTCATGTTTTCACATATGTAATGTGCTTAATTGATTATTGTATAGCCCGAATGAGATTGGGAATTGAATTAAATGCGAAAATGAAGCTACGAGTGAGGTTGGGGAATATGTAACATGAACATAGTGGCATTCAGTTAGAATGCGTTCATTCCTAAGTATAGCAGATATAAGCTATAAGGTTGGATTCCTTTTAACCTTCTGTGGTGTGTAGTTGGTAGCGCCTTGACTTAGTAATTATAAGTCCTAGGTTCGAGTCCCAGTCGGGGTAAAAAATGATAAATGTTTTCACATATGCAATGTGCTTAATTGATTATTGTATAGCCCGAGTGAGATTGGGAATTGAATTAAATGCGAAAATGAAGCCACGAGTGAGGTTGGGGTATCTGTAATATGAACATAGTGGCATTCAGTTAGAATGCCTTCATTCCTAAGTATAGCAGATATAAGCTACAAGGTTGGATTCCTTTTAACCTTTTGTCGTGTGTAGTTGGTAGCGCCTTGACTTAGTAATTATAAGTCCTAGGTTCGATTCCCCGTCGGGGAAAAAAAAATGATTCATGTTTTCACATATGTAATGTGCTTAATTGATTATTGTATAGCCCGAGTGAGATTGGGAATTGAATTAAATGCGAAAATGAAGCCATGAGTGAGGTTGGAGTATCTGTAATATGAACGTAGTGGCATTCAGTTAGAATGCGTTCATTCCTAAGTATAGCAGATATAAGCTATAAGGTTGGATTCCTTTTAACCTTCTGTGGTGTGTAGTTGGTAGCTCCTTGACTTAGTAATTATAAGTCCTAGGTTCGATTCCCAGTTGGGGTAAAAAAAATTATTCATGTTTTTACATATGTAATGTGCTTAATTGATTATTGCATAGCCCGAATGAGATTAGGAATTGAATTAAATGCGAAAATATAGCCACGAGTGAGGTTGGGGAATCTGTAATATAAACATAGTGGCATTCAGTTAGAATGCGTTCATTCCTAAGTATAGCAAATATAAGCTATAAGGTTGGATTCCTTTTAACCTTTTGTGGTGTGTAGTTGGTAGCGCCTTGACTTAGTAATTATAAGTCCTAGGTTCGAGTCCCAGTCGGGATAAAAATAATTCATATTTTCACATATGTAATGTGCTTAATTGATTATTGTATAGCCCGAATGAGATTGGGAATTGAATTAAATGCGAAAATGAAGCCACGAGTGAGGTTGGGGAATCTGTAATATGAACATAGTGGCATTCAGTTAGAATGCGTTCATTCCTAAGTATAGCAGATATAAGCTATAAGGTTGGATTCCTTTTAACCTTCTGTGGTGTGTAGTTGGTAGCGCCTTGACTTAGTAATTATAAGTCCTAGGTTCGAGTCCAAGTCGGGGTAAAAAAAATGATTCATGTTTTCACATATGCAATGTGCTTAATTGATTATTGTATAGCCCGAATGAGATTGGGAATTGAATTAAATGCGAAAATGAAGCCACGAGTGAGGTTGGGGAATCTGTAATATGAACATAGTGGCATTCAGTTAGAATGCGTTCATTCCTAAGTATAGCAGATATAAGCTATAAGGTTGGATTCCTTTAAACCTTCTGTGGTGTGTAGTTGGTAGCGCCTTGACTTAGTAATTATAAGTCCTAGGTTCAAGTCCCAGTCGGGGTAAAAAATGATTCATGTTTTCACAATGAAATGTGCTTAATTGATTATTGTATAGCCCGAATGAGATTGGAAATTGAATTAAATGCGAAAATGAAGCCACGAGTGAGGTTGGGGAATCTGTAATATGAACATAGTGGCATTCAGTTAGAATGCGTTCATTCCTAAGCATAGCAGATATAAGCTATAAGGTTGGATTCCTTTTAACCTTCTGTGGTGTTTAGTTGGTAGCGCCTTGACTTAGTAATTATAAGTCCTAGGTTCGAGTCCCAGTCGGGGTAAAAAATGAATCATGTTTTCACATATGTAATGTGCTTAATTGATTATTGTATAGCCCAAATGAGATTGGGAATTGAATTAAATGCGAAAATGAAGCCACGAGTGAGGTTGGGGAATCTGTAATATGAACATAGTGGCATTCAGTTAGAATGCGTTCATTCCTAAGTATAGCAGATATAAGCTATAAGGTTGGATTCCTTTTAACCTTCTGTGGTGTGTAGATGGTAGCGCCTTGACTTAGTAAATATAAGTCCTAGGTTCGAGTCCCAGTCGGGGTAAAAAAAAGTGATTCATGTTTTCACATATGTAATGTGCTTAATTGATTATTGTATAGCCCGAATGAGATTGGGAATTGAATTAAATGCGAAAATGAAGCCACGAGTGAGGTTGGGGAATCTGTAATATGAACATAGTGGCATTCAGTCAGAATGCGTTCAATCCTAAGTATAGCAGATAAAAGCTATAAGGTTGTATTCCTTTTAACCTTCTGTGGTGTGTAGTTGGTAGCGCCTTGACTTAGTAATTATAAGTCCTAGGTTCGAGTCCCAGTCGGTGTAAAAAATGATTCATGTTTTCACATATGTAATGTGCTTAATTGATTATTGTATAGCCCGAATGAGATTGGGAATTGAATTAAATGCGAAAATGAAGCCACGAGTGAGGTTGGGGAATCTGTAATATGAACATAGTGGCATTCAGTTAGAATGCGTTCATTCCTAAGTATAGCAGATATAAGCTATAAGGTTGGATTCCTTTTAACCTTCTGTGGTGTGTAGTTGGTAGTGCCTTGACTTAGTAATTATAAGTCCTAGGTTCGAGTCCCAGTCGGGGTAAAAAATGATTCATGTTTTCACATATGTAATGTGCTTAATTGATTATTGTATAGCCCGAATGAGATTGAGAATTAAATTAAATGCGAAAATGAAGCCACGATTGAGGTTGGGGAATCTGTAATATGAACATAGTGGCATTCAGTTAAAATGCGTTCATTCCTAAGTATAGCAGATATAAGCTCTAAGGCTGGATTCCTTTTAACCTTCTGTGGTGTGTAGTTGGTAGGGCCTTGGCTTAGTAATTATAAGTCCTAGGTTCGAGTCCCAGTCGGGGTAAAAAATGATTCATGTTTTCACATATGTAATGTGCTTAATTGATTATTGTATAGCCCGAATGAGATTGGGAATTGAATTAAATGCGAAAATGAAGCCACGAGTGAGGTTGGGGAATCTGTAATATGAACATAGTGGCATTCAGTTAGAATGCGTTCATTCCTAAGTATAGCAGAAATAAGCTATAAGGTTGGATTCCTTTTAACCTTCTGTGGTGTGTAGTTGGTAGCGCCTTGACTTAGTAATTATAAGTCCTAGGTTCGAGTCCAAGTCGGGGTAAAAAAAAATGATTCATGTTTTCACATATGTAATGTGCTTAATTGATTATTGTATAGCTCGAATGAGATTGGGAATTGAATTAAATGCGAAAATGAAGCTACGAGTGAGGTTGGGGAATCTGTAATATGAACATAGTGGCATTCAGTTAGAATGCGTTCATTCCTAAGTATAGCAGATATAAGCTATAAGGTTGGATTCCTTTTAACCTTCTGTGGTGTGTAGTTGGTAGCGCCTTGACTTAGTAATTATAAGTCCTAGGTTCAAGTCCCAGTCGGGGTAAAAAATTATTCATGTTTTCACATATGTAATGTGCTTAATTGATTATTGTATAGCCCGAATGAGATTGGGAATTGAATTAAATGCGAAAATGAAGCCACGAGTGAGGTTTGGGTATCTTTAATATGAACATAGTGGCATTCAGTTAGAATGCGTTCATTCCTAAGTATAGCAGATATAAGCTATAAGGTTGGATCCCTTTTAACCTTCTGTGGTTTGTAGTTGGTAGCGCCTTGACTTAGTAATTATAAGTCCTAGGTTCGAGTCCCAGTCGGGGTAAAAAATGATTCATTTTTTCACATATGTAATGTGCTTAATTGATTATTGTATAGCCCGAATGAGATTGGGAATTGAATTAAATGCGAAAATGAAGCCACGAGTGAGGTTGGGGAATCTGTAATATGAACATAGTGGCATTCAGTTAGAATGCGTTCATTCCTAAGTATAGCAGATATAAGCTATAAGGTTGGATTCCTTTTAACCTTCTGTGGTGTGTAGTTGGTAGCGCCTTGACTTAGTAATTATAAGTCCTAGGTTCGAGTCCCAGTCGGGGTGAAAAATGATTCATGTTTTCACATATGTAATGTGCTTAATTGATTATTGTATAGCCCGAATGAGATTGAGAATTAAATTAAATGCGAAAATGAAGCCACGATTGAGGTTGGGGAATCTGTAATATGAACATAGTGGCATTCAGTTAGAATGCGTTCATTCCTAAGTATAGCAGATATAAGCTCTAAGGTTGGATTCCTTTTAACCTTCTGTGGTGTGTAGTTGGTAGGGCCTTGGCTTAGTAATTATAAGTCCTAGGTTCGAGTCCCAGTCGGGGTAAAAAATGATTCATGTTTTCACATATGTAATGTGCTTAATTGATTATTGTATAGCCCGAATGAGATTGGGAATTGAATTAAATGCGAAAATGAAGCCACGAGTGAGGTTGGGGAATCTGTAATATGAACATAGTGGCATTCAGTTAGAATGCGTTCATTCCTAAGTATAGCAGATATAAGCTATAAGGTTGGATTCCTTTTAACCTTCTGTGGTGTGTAGTTGGTAGCGCCTTGACTTAGTAATTATAAGTCCTAGGTTCGAGTCCAAGTCTGGGTAAAAAAAAATGATTCATGTTTTCACATATGTAATGTGCTTAATTTATTATTGTATAGCCCGAATGAGATTGGGAATTGAATTAAATGCGAAAATGAAGCCACGAGTGAGGTTGGGGAATCTGTAATATGAACATAGTGGCATTCAGTTAGAATGCGTTCATTCCTAAGTATAGCAGATATAAGCTATAAGGTTGGATTCCTTTTAACCTTCTGTGGTGTGTAGTTGGTAGCGCCTTGACTTAGTAATTATAAGTAATAGGTTCAAGTCCCAGTCGGGGTAAAAAATGATTCATGTTTTCACATATGTAATGTGCTTAATTGATTATTGTATAGAACGAATGAGATTGGGAATTGAATTAAATGCGAAAATGAATCCACGAGTGAGGTTTGGGTATCTTTAATATGAACATAGTGGCATTCAGTTAGAATGCGTTCATTCCTAAGTATAGCAGATATAAACTATAAGGTTGGATTCCTTTTAACCTTCTGTGGTGTGTAGTTGGTAGCGCCTTGACTTAGTAATTATAAGTCCTAGGTTCGAGTCCCAGTCGGGGTAAAAAATGATTCATGTTTTCACATATGTAATGTGCTTAATTGATTATTGTATAGCCCGAATGAGATTGGGAATTGAATTAAATGCGAAAATGAAGCCACGGGTGAGGTTGGGGAATATGTAATATGAACATAGTGGCATTCAGTTAGAATGCGTTCATTCCTAAGTATAGCAGATATAAGCTATAAGGTTGGATTCCTTTTAACCTTCTGTGGTGTGTAGTTGGTAGCGCCTTGACTTAGTAATTATAAGTCCTAGGTTCGAGTCCCAGTCGGGGTAAAAAATGATTCATGTTTTCACATATGTAATGTGCTTAATTGATTATTGTATAGCCCGAGTGAGATTGGGGTATCTGTAATATAAACATAGTGGCATTCAGTTAGAATGCGTTCATTCCTAAGTATAGCAGATATAAGCTATAAGGTTGGATTAATTTTAACCTTTTGTGGTGTGTAGTTGGTAGCGCCTTGACTTAGTAATTATAAGTCCTAGGTTCGAGTCCCCGTCGATGTAAAAAAAATGATTCATGTTTTCACATATGTAATGTGCTTAATTGATTATTGTAT
Source organism: Halocaridina rubra (assembly GCA_037179515.1). NCBI lineage: Eukaryota > Metazoa > Arthropoda > Malacostraca > Decapoda > Atyidae > Halocaridina > Halocaridina rubra. The sequence goes on from JAXCGZ010008963.1 coordinate 15,167, forward strand.
AGCCCGAATGAGATTGGGAATTGAATTAAATGCGAAAATGAAGCCACGAGTGAGGTTGGGGAATCTGTAATATGAACATAGTGGCATTCAGTTAGAATGCGTTCATTCCTAAGTATAGCAGATATAAGCTATAAGGTTGGATTCCTTTTAACCTTCTGTGGTGTGTAGTTGGTAGCGCCTTGACTTAGTAATTATAAGATCCTAGGTTCGAGTTCCCAGTTGGGGTAAAAAAAATAGATTCATGTTTTTCACATACTGTAATGTGCTTAATTAGATTATTGTCATAGCCACCGAATGAGAGTTGCAGGAATTGAATTAAATGCGAAAATGAAGCCACGAGTGAGGTTGGGGAATCTGTAATATGAACATAGTGGCATTCAGTTAGAATGCGTTCATTCCTAAGTATAGCAGATATAAGCTATAAGGTTGGATTCCTTTTAACCTTCTGTGGTGTGTAGTTGGTAGCGCCTTGACTTAGTAATTATAAGTCCTAGGTTCGAGTCCCAGTCGGGGTAAAAAATGATTCATGTTTTCACATATGTAATGTGCTTAATTGATTATTGTATAGCCCGAATGAGATTGGGAATTGAATTAAATGCGAAAATGAAGCCACGAGTGAGGTTGGGGAATCTGTAATATGAACATAGTGGCATTCAGTTAGAATGCGTTCATTCCTAAGTATAGCAGATATAAGCTATAAGGTTGGATTCCTTTTAACCTTCTGTGGTGTGTAGTTGGTAGCGCCTTGACTTAGTAATTATAAGTCCTAGGTTCGAGTCCCAGTCGGGGTAAAAAATGATTCATGTTTTCACATATGTAATGTGCTTAATTGATTATTGTATAGCCCGAATGAGATTGGGAATTGAATTAAATGCGAAAATGAAGCCACGAGTGAGGTTGGGGAATCTGTAATATGAACATAGTGGCATTCAGTTAGAATGCGTTCATTCCTAAGTATAGCAGATATAAGCTATAAGGTTGGATTCCTTTTAACCTTCTGTGGTGTGTAGTTGGTAGCGCCTTGACTTAGTAATTATAAGTCCTAGGTTCGAGTCCCAGTCGGGGTAAAAAATGATTCATGTTTTCACATATGTAATGTGCTTAAATGATTATTGTATAGCCCGAATGAGATTGGGAATTGAATTAAATGCGAAAATGAAGCCACGAGTGAGGTTGGGGAATCTGTAATATGAACATAGTGGCATTCAGTTAGAATGCGTTCATTCCTAAGTATAGCAGATATAAGCTATAAGGTTGGATTCCTTTTAACCTTCTGTGGTGTGTAGTTGGTAGCGCCTTGACTTAGTAATTATAAGTCCTAGGTTCGAGTCCCAGTCGGGGTAAAAAAAAATGATTCATGTTTTCACATATGTAATGTGCTTAATTGATTATTGTATAGCCCGAATGAGATTGGGAATTGAATTAAATGCGAAAATGAAGCCACGAGTGAGGTTGGGGAATCTGTAATATGAACATAGTGGCATTCAGTTAGAATGCGTTCATTCCTAAGTATAGCAGATATAAGCTATAAGGTTGGATTCCTTTTAACCTTCTGTGGTGTGTAGTTGGTAGCGCCTTGACTTAGTAATTATAAGTCCTAGGTTCGAGTCCCAGTCGGGGTCAAAAATGATTCATGTTTTCACATATGTAATGTGCTTAATTGATTATTGTATAGCCCGAATGAGATTGGGAATTGAATTAAATGCGAAAATGAAGCCACGAGTGAGGTTTGGGTATCTTTAATATGAAT